>CALNHX010007690.1:0-70623 GCA_940337035.1 Agriotes lineatus | reverse complement strand
TCTCGCTGTCTTCCTTCCTCTCGTTATGGGCACCGCATGTGCCCTCTTCGTTCCAAGCGTTGCGGCGAATATGGAACGCTGCTTCCTTGCGGTCGATTACATGCGATGCAATACAAAACTGAATATGCTTTTGTACTTGCCAATGACCAATGTTGTCGAATGCTGTCGCTGTTGATTGGACTCGCAATGACCTAATGTGGTTTAATCCTGGCTCTGTAGGGACCAATGTTGTGGAGCCTTCTCAGTTTTCCGTTATTTGAAAAATTCCTGATTGCCAGCTCGCCTTGGAATTTGTGGACTGTATGAATTGTAGGTTTCACTGAATAAATACACTCGTTGAAAGCCGGAAATATGTTACTTTATTAGCAATAAACAACACATTGAACACAAATATTTGAACATTTACAAAAGAATTAGCTTTCGGAGTGCAGACCGGTTCGCATGCTGCCACGTTGACAGAAGGAACGTAAGTGCGGTGAACGGCGAGGCAAAGCCCGCTCGACCCTCTACTGCGCACAGTATTGATTCAGAATGCAAGAGAGGCGGCAAAAGTTTATAAAGTCCTTAACAGTTTACATTTTGAGATTATAGCAGAATTTGTGAGATTAAGGATGCAAGAACAACTCTAAATCGAAATTTAGAGTTTAAAGTGCAAACATTTTAATATTGAGAAATTTTCAGTTTAACGTTATAGTCCAACTTGTAGAATTTAAAGTTATTGTTAGATATTACTCCCCCAATTTTGAGTTTGAGACTAAATGTCTAGTTTAAAATCGCATGTTTAAAATTAGTGATAACTTTTCCAGTGCAAAATCGATTAGTTGATTAAAGTAGACGTTCCAAAAATATTACATTGAATTTTCGAAATTTTAGTAAATTTTGAGATAGGCAACAGATATGATATAAAAACCAAATGTCAATATTGCTATCGCGATTAAAGAAAATATATTACGTTTACAGTAACAACTTTGAGATTAGAGGACACGTTTTCTAACGTACGAATTTTGGGTTTAACGTTAAAATTTCGAGATCGCAATTGTGCGTTTGAGTTAAAAATGAAATTTTAAGGTTCAATCCGAAATTGTTTAAGGTCAAATTTCAAAATGATCAGCAATTCTAAATTATTGACAATATTTGGAGTTTGAAATCAACATTTTGCACTTATAAGTTTTGTAATTAAAGAAGAAATTTTGATCTTAAAGTTAACATTTTACAATTACCCTTGAACTTTTGATATTAAATTGATATTTCTAGATTAAAGTTGATGCTCTGAATTTAAAGACAAAAACATTTCAAATTAAAGGTAGATATTTTGAACAAAAAAAAGTACACTTCCAGTGTAAAGTCGAAATTTTTAAACTAAGGACATTTCTAGTCATTTCAAATCAAAATCCCTCTAGCAGAGTAGGCATTTCCTAATTAAAGTAGTAAATTCGAGCGCCCGTCAAAATTTTGAAATGATAGTCAAATCTTTGTGGTTGAATATAAAATCAAAGTTGAAATTTGGGTTTGAATTCTGAATAAATTGCAAGGTTGCAGTCGAAATTAAAAATATGTTTTGACTGTGGCGTGTCACACTTCTATTCACTTTGTGCTTCCCAATTATATTATAACTAGCTGTAACCCGCGACTTCGTACGCGCGAGGTTCGTTATTTGTGCATTAAATAATGACTAATTATTTTCTGTCATCCCATCCCATCCCATCCCCGTCTCCGTCCCTTTTTCCGGCCCCGTCCCGTCCCGTCCCGTCCCGTCCTGTCCCGTCCCGTCCCGTCCCGTCCCTTTCCTCTTCCCATCCCATCCTATCTCTTTCCTTCCCGTCCCGTCCCTTCCCGTCCCTTCCCTTCCCCCCCTCCCATCCCATCCCATCCCTTTCCTTCCCGTCCCGTCCCGCCTCGTTTTCTCCTCTCCCCTCCCATCCATTCCCATCCCTCCCTGTCTAGTCCCGTCGCGTCCCGTCCCGTCCCGCTCCTTCCCTTCCCGTCCCGTCCCGTCATCTCCTATTTACCTTCAGGGGACAAATTTCCAAAAACATTAAATGACTTAGTTCAAAATTTGATTTTACAAAATTCCAACCCCTTTTTTACCCCTTTAAAGGTTGAATTTTCAAAAACCCTTTCTTAGCGGTTGCCTACTCCCTATGAGAAATCTGCCTGCCAAATTTCAAATGCCGTTTTCGCAATCAACGTCCCAAAAAACCTCAATAACGACACCCATATCGATTTTTAGGTTTATTTACCCCATTTCACCCCCTAACGGGTTGATTTTCTGAAAATCACGAAATACGTGTTTGCTTATTTGTTTTTAGGAGCACTTCTACGAAGTTTCAAGTCGAAATGTCTATTTAATATTATTTTTCCATACAAAATTGCAACCCCCATTTTACCCCTTTAGGGGTTGAATTTTGAAATATCCTTCCTTATTCCTTGTATACATCATAAAGGGAACCTCTGTGCAAAATTTCAGCTTTCTATGTCTAAGGGTTTGGGCTGGGCGTTGATGAGTGAGTGAATAAATGAATGAATGAGTCAGGACTTTCAGTTTTATATATATATATATATATATATATATATATATATATAGATAAAACAATCATTATCGCTGAATTATTGATTATTTTGCTCATAACTAATTTTCCATTAAAACTAAAAGATATAACCAAGCTCAAGCTGGAAAACAACACCTAGAATAGAATTCATAGTTGTGAGTACAAGACATGCAAACACTTACGATAGGTGCAAAATTGTTATTTATGGTACATGTGTGTGCCATACAAAATTGTATCCAACAACTCAATAAATATCTAAAAACGTAAATTTTGTAGTGAAAGCTGTTAAAAATTAAAGTGACAAATTAACCGGGAGTCAGCAGTACCGAAATGAAATAAATATAAAATTAACATCGCCTGTGATTCCTGTTATACCTTTGGCAATACTGAAATGAATCGCTGGTGCCACTGTCAGTTTATGTGAAATTCGAGGTTAGTAGGTTAGATTTTGTTTTGTTATTTGACACAGACTGACGCAAAACTTAACCTGCAAATCTAGAATTTGGCATAGTCTGACATGACAGTCCTACCAACAATACAGTAGTGAGTGACTTATGGTTTTTATCTCACTAGTGAGTTATGGTTTTTACCTCAGTAGTGGGTTATGGGCCACTTTAGAGGTCTGAAAAAATCTAGTAATAGCTTCATAAATAAAAAAATATATAAAAATATTGTAATATTGTCCTGCTATTTTAACAATGGATATTTTTCGCAAGCCTTTGAGCTCGGCGTGCAAAAACCAGGTCCTCTACCTAAATCCAGCACTGAGAACTATAAAATCTGGACATAATTAGTGTACCTGTATAATACTTTAGTAAGAGTAGGGCAAACAGCGAAAAATTTTGGATCATTTTTTCATGGCTACCAAGATTTAAAGATATATTGAAAAGAGGGTTGGTAAAACTGACACATGAGTTGTCAGTTTCATCAAATTCAAGGTTAGCAGGTTAGGTTTTGCGTCAATCTGTGTCAAAACTGACGAAAAACCTAACCTGCTAACCACGAATTTGACGAAACTGACAACTCGTGTGTCAATTTGACCAACCTTGTTTTTCAATACATCTTTAAATCTTGGTAGCCATGAAAAAATGATCCAAATTTTTTCGCTGTTTGCCTTACTCTTACTAAAGTATTATACGGCTACACTAGATATAATCAAAGAAATGTGCCATGGCGGCTTGATCAACTCAAAAGAAGTTATTAAAATACCGTAAACGTATCTACAACTAATAACATTAGACTTATATGAAGCATACAAAAACAAAGACTAAGAATTAAAAATGAAAGCAGTTTGGAAAAACCATGGAACGGAATAGTCTGAAAAAGAAGTAGTGAAACAACAATGAAAGAAAGTTAAATTAGGCAAAGCTGCGGGATACAACAAAATTTAATCGGAATTTATAATGTTTTCTTTCTATTATGACTTCCATTACTGAGGTGTCTATTCCTTTAGATAGCTGTGAAAACATGCCAAAGTGTACTGGAACAGATTATAATGGCGGACAATAAATTTAGGCCGGTTTGTCATTCGCTTGATATCTACTACTACTACTGCTTATGTCCAACTAACCTCAATTTCGATTTTTTCGGCCTAAATTTATTGTCCACCGTGGTACAACGGACGAAATAGAATTATTAGCCACCATTCAAAGTTATACAACCTACCTAGAATGGTGTTAGAATGGGGAACATGGCATCAGCGTCTTCCACGATAGCAGATGCAGCTAGATTGGACAATAGCACATGGTCCTTTTTACTAATTACAACAATATCTAAAAATGCTTTAAAAACTAGTAACAATTCTAATTGGAAAACTAAAAACTATCGAATATGTTACCTTCGTAGACTATAATTAGAATTCATCGAACATTAGCTGGTTGCATAGCCGCATGCTCCAAGGACTAGTCAAAATGTCTCGAGAATTAGACAACGTCTGCAGCGGTCGGCGCTCAGACGGGTGTCCGTAAAGTCGCAGCCAGCCGTGCCTGGGAGAGCACGTTAAGCCGTCGGCCCTGGTTGTCATTTCGGTGACAGTCGTTAGATTACGTCAGAGGCGGTCGCGCAACCTGAAAACTCTGACACCACACTTCCTACCACAAGCCATACTTGTTTAATTCTGAAATATCTTTCGGGCAGATAAGATTGTAAAAGTTGTGAATATTGCCAAGGCAGAAGCAAGTTCAGTTTATGAAACAAGCCTTCATGCCAGACTTTGTCGAAAGCCTGAGCAACGTCGAGGAAGACGATAGAACAGACTTTTCTTTCTTCTAAATATTTTCCAATGACGTTTGTGATTCTATGAACTTGATCGACGGTGGAATGGTTTTCTCTAAAACCCAACTGGTGACAAGGAATCAAATTCTTTTCCTCTATTATGGGTTTTAGTCTTTTAGGAGTAATTTTTCATATAATTTCGAAATAACGCGCAACAATGATATATGCATATATAATGCTACGTCATGAGGAGGTTTCCCTGGTTTAGCGATCATAATGACTTCTGCGACTTTCCACATCTTAGGGACATACATCAATCTGAAAGATGCGTTAATAAGATTGGCAAGTTTTACTATGGATTTTCTCGGAAGTTGTTTTAAAATTTCACCAGGGGACTTTTTCGAGTATATGTTTGTTTTAATTTCATCTGAGACTTCTTTTGGCGAAGTAGTTGTTATGACAATATCCTTTTGTTCTGGTTCAGTCAAGTCTTGAAGCTCTTCTCCATCATTCGGCAGGAAACTGTTCCCTAGATACCTATGTGTATTGTTTCGTATCCGTATTTCGGATTATATGAACAAGGTCTTTTTAGTCGCTTGGTAGTCTTCCAAAGTTAGCAATCTGTTTTGTTATCATTAATTCACTGAGGCAATCTCCAATCGCTTAGATTTTGATACGCTGTATTTCGCGCTTGAACTGCTGAGTTGCATTGTTCAGAGCTGTTTTATCACTTGGTGGTGCTCTGGTCTGGTCTGATACCAGCTGGTATTTTGAGTTACGCAAAAATGACCTAGATATGCAGTCTTTCTTCGTTTAATTGCTACTATGAGTTCGCGGTCGCTCCCCATTCTTCTGATGTATCCTGGGAAAAGCTTAAATTTGACATCATAATGCAGCATTAGCCAAAACGAAAATTAATTACGGTGGGAAATGGAACCAGAAACCTTGGCTCAGTAGAGGAATTAAAGCGTTAGCAGAAGAATCTAATAAATTGCGCAGACAATATAAACAATTACAGTAAACGAATAAAAAAAAAGTATAAAATATACTAAGGAATCGGAAAATACCCATGGACAAATGCATATAAACCTCCATAATCACACTGAAGAAATGGGAAGTACACTTTAAATATCTATAGTTCGTTCCAGGAATATTTTCCTTGGGGTCATGCACGTATGAAGAAATCAGGAAAATGATCTAAAATTAACTCCGGGACAAACTATATCCGAGAACATAATTCGACAGCATAACAAACGGAAGTAGCATCGTATACTCCAAACGAATACTAGTACAGTGGAAAGAAAGTCCCGATACCCATACTCAAGAGAAGGTGAAAACTGAACCAAAAACGTATCGCGGAATTATTCTTGAAAGTGCAGTTCTAAAACTGTCAACCGAAACCACTGCGACTGATATAAACAAGGAATAACATGACTTCAGACAAAATAGATCCATAATTGTTAGCAGATTCATATACGGACAAGGCCGAGAAAGCCACGAGATTGCATTTATGTGCTTAATAGATTGTCACGAGACGCCTAAAGTCAGGGTAACTGGCAATCCTTTTAGTTAAAATACACTTGGACACGAAGACTAAAGCTACTGTTGCGAGATTAATAAGAACACTTAAGTACAAATACTTGCATTTATTTTTCTGCCGTTTACAGAACACTTCAGTTTACTACCGTTCCTTCTTAACTTTACTTATTAAAATCTTCTTATTAACTACTAAATTCCAGCTTGACCAAGAAAACTCGGTAGGCGTTTACAAATTTCCCAATAAGCCTATCAGAGCTGGCCTAAATTTTGGCACGTACATACGGACGTGACAGTTCATAATAGTTCTATGAATTTTACAAGTTTGAAGCTTTCACACGGTGAAATGTGTCCAGCTCGAACCCTCGCAAATTATAGCTAATAAAGTCTTACAATTCTACTAAAAGAATTTTCTCCCGCCGGCATGTAGTTTTTATGATCGAGTTGCAACGGTTGCACTTCTAATCACGTACTGGCCATATACCTTCCCCCAATATTTCGGTTTATGAAGTAAAGCCTGCATAAACTTACTCTAATCTATTCGTGAGATTGGAATATCTCCAGCTTTCCAGCGAAAGGCACGTGTCTATACATCCGCTCGTTGTAATTTAAATATGACATTTTGCCTACAAATTCTACCTTAAAATATGCATGATACAAATGGCTTACAGCTAACTAAAGTACAGTATATTCCTACAACCGCGTATAGTTCATTTCATTAAAGAACGCAAATCGTAACAAGATTTTTACATAAGCTTTTGATAAAGTCAGAGTAACAGATACGATTAAACAACTTACAATCACAAGCCTGAACTGTAAGATCATGTCGGTTATCATGGAGTGTGATTCAAATAACAGTTGTAGGTTAAATTAAACAAAACGGCAATCTCAGTTTGATATTGTTCAACTTGATCATGGAAGAAATAGTTAACGAAGTCAAAACATTTGGCAGAAGGCGCCAAATATTTGGCAAAGTAGTCAACGTAGCCTGTTATGCTGACAACGCTGTTGTACTGGAGGACGAGGATAACGAGAATGCTATACAGATTCGAGTTAACTGCTAAAAAGTTCAATGTGATGGCCTCCGTACAAAAAAATAAATCGCTTACCATCTCAAAAAAACCACTGCTGTGCAAAAGAGTAAGAAGCAGATTCTGACATTCAAATATCTTAGAGCGAACACAACTAAAAGACGAAGTAAGACATTAATCGACTGAAGGTACTATAAATAGTCTGGGGATACTTGAAATACGTTATATAGAGAAATAGGAATATGAGTAGGTACTAATAGTGTAATGTGTAATTTAACAGGTTTCATTGACTGTTTTGACTCAAAATGTGTGCGAAGATTATCATACAATGGTCAGATTTCATTATTAATTAATTCTAGTTCGTTAATTGTAATTAATAGTTATTAGAATAAGTGTAAGATTAATTAAAGGTTTACGCAAAACCTCCAGAATAATTGTTAATTTTGTTAAATGTCAATTCGACCAATTTGAGGTTGCGTTGTCTTTTATTTCTAGCAACCTATAAAAGCAAAATCTCAGGATGAAGAGGGACTTCTGACACTTTTCTTAAAGCGAAAATACGTTTGTTTATAACCCTAATTTGAAGTTAGATTATTTATTTATTGTTAAATTGCCTTAAAATTAAACCTGAACTGAGGCTGGAAGTGTAAATGCTCACAAGTGCAATTAATTGATCTTGTGGCAATTACTACTAGTATTTTATATACAACCTGTCTTAAGGGTGAGTCCATCGGTAATTAACCTTGAACAAAGGCAAATAAATTAATATGTTAGTATTGAGTAATTACGAACAATACCTTCAATTTGGTGGCTGTTTATTGGATTTTGGAAGTGAAAAACAACGAACGAGCTTGGAGAGCTACGATTTTCCTTCTAGGGAATCGCACTCGTCATCGGTGTGGGTTGGTGCTATCATCGACAAGGAGACGGTTTGATCTTGGAAGTTTGGAGCAGCAACGCATTACTGGCTGCACTAGCGACGAAGGGAATGGCGTTAAAGTTGAACGTTTAACAGTGCGTTTCGAGGTTAATAGATTTATTTTTATTTCGGGTTCAACTTGTTGGTTTGTATTGGTATAAAGTGTCCTATTTATTACATTGTGACCTAATAAAACTTAAGCGAGGACATGGGCTACCCTACATTATTGACAACCATGAGATAGAGTTTCATGAATATTAATTCTTTTATTGATGCGAGAGTTTAAACAGTGATTATAGCTCTGGAATTGATTGCTTTACTGTTTACTTTAGATTCAAATAGAGTATGAAATAAAAGTGCAGTAGGCGGAATATTATTTTATATTATTAGAACCCCTTTTTGCCATAGCATAATTTTATGTCGCCCAACATAAGGAGTCCTTTTTCGCAGTAATATTTTGCTATTGTTCGTGTTATTGTTGGAATCACACACTGTTGGCATATTATAAGCTAAGTTTCATGTAGTAAATAGTTATAAAAGTTTAAGTATTGTTCAGAATAAAAGTTTAAGTATTATTCAGAGCTCTAAATATCCAACCCTTCGATGGCAAGCCCAAAACTAACATTCTCACGAGCTGATCGAGGAAATGTAGCTCGAGAGCAGGAACTCCAGCTAACAGGAAATATCATCTCCGTCGCCTTGGCCTTCGCACTCTGACAGCTTCCGGTAGAGAAGATGGAAACGCAGCGTGATAACTTTTAATTTATGGCAGTAGGCGGCGTGGGATGGCGCATTGAATAAGATGCATAACGAACGTGAGGAATCAATTAGAGCTTGCGGCTCTTCCATTGTAGTTGAAATGGGATACCAGCGGCCAATCAATCGGAAGTGGAAGGTTTTGCCTTTGATGCGGCAGCCTTGTGCCTCAGTTTTAAGTTGGCAGCAAGGCTGGAACCTGTTGAATTTGTTTCGGTAAACGAGGGGCTTCCTTCACCTTTCAGGAATTCGCAGTAGGGAAAATTCCACTGCATTTGTTTGGCTGTGGACCGGTATTCCAGATATGTTGTAACACCAGAAACTGAAAATTCCAGAGCTCACTTTTAATATTTGCAAATTGCAAGTCAGTGGCAATAATGATCAAGTATTACTCACGGCTGTAGCAACAAAGTGCATGAGAGTAAATTTGCACTGCTCTTGTAACAGGCGGAAAATAATTCTAAAGGTTTTCTAACATTTTCCTTTCAAAAGCAATAAATATAATTTGATAGCATCAGACATATTCTCTTCTCTTTTATGGGTGGAAATAACAATAAAAATTGTAGAAAACTAGTTTTTCGTCCAGCTCGGCTATTTTTGTTATTAACCGAAATAGAATTTAAAAAATTGCCGTGGAGGATTGCCTGGTTTTTCCATGCCATTAAGGTAGAACTAGAAGAGTTAAAGATTTACTGCTTATTATCACTGTGATGTTATATTTATAGTTTAATGAAGAGTGCAAAGTGCAAGTCATAATAAATTTATTTTAAAATATGAAAGGTTTGGGTGGGGGGAGGGTCTAATCACTGTTATTAACATTTATATAAACCGCACTCAGTGTGGTAATAACGCATCTAGGTAAAAACATCGGGAAAAAAACCGGAAAAAATGCCCGCTAAAAACCCCCGAAAAAAACCACCGGAAGAAAAACCCCTCGAAAAGTTGTAGTTACTGGTGACACGGTAACCTATTCTCCAACCTAGCTGTTTGTTTTAATAAACAGTTGAAATATTGTTGACGTACTGTACTACAATATTGATTTAGAATAATCGCTTTATGACAATTGATGGGCAATCAGCAAACATTTTCCATGACAACTTCGTAATAGACATGTTCAGTGGCGGATTAAAGGGGAAAGGCCTGAGTGGCAAATGTTACAAGGGGTCCATTGGTGTGCTGATCTTTCGTATCAATTTTTTAACATATTGCTTTGTGAACCTGTACAAATAAGGGCCCATCGGCCCACGAATATATTTTCTTCTGTTGCGTTATGCCATATTATCTACATTTTAAGTAGGTACAATTACCTTATGACTTGGCACCATAATGTACGTCGCGGAATTAAAAATCCGGAAGAGTCTTATAGAGGATTTTTGCAATTTTTGGGAAATGTAAATTGGACTTTGCGTTTCTAGGTTAGCAATTGACAGTTAAACAATGAAGCATGCTGTCAAATACGAGCAATTATTTTGACTTTGACTAATTTCACCAGGTAACGTGATAAGTAAAGTAAAGTAAGATATACACTGAATCATTTTAAATGTCCGGATTTTTAATTCCGCGACTGTACATACTACGTACGAAGAATGCATATATTATTAAAGTACCTCATTGTATTTGTACGTATCTACAAATATTTTTTACTGTAGTTAAAGAAGGGTGACGTTCACGCATCGATACGTGGCTCGCCAGTCATATCCTTCTATTCGTCAGTAAAAACCCTCTTACCAAGCTAGTAATGTTAAATACTATTACAGTAGTTAAAGAAGGGTGACGTTGACGCCTCGATACGCAAAGTTTTCCTTTTTTAATATAGTGAAAAGTCTGTAAAGGGCTTTACAGGAAACTTCCCTCCCAAGTGGAAGTTTTTAAAATTAAAATTTTGAAAATATCCAAAGAAAAAATCACCTTGTATCTGTTGGGTTTAAAATATATCTATTTTGGTGTTGGTATTGGTCAAGGGTAAACGTGTCTAAGCTATATGTACAATATTATACTTCGCTAACCAATATTTCTGGAGTTGTCTCATTGATCGCTGCATATTTCTGTCCTTCACCCTGTATTTGTCGTGTGCACAAAATGTCTATTTTCGTCCAAGGTAAAATCTGAGACAAATTTTATTTTTTAAGGAGTTCGCCCAGTATATTGTAATTATATACATAAGGATGTAAAATCAATTTTAGAAAGGATTAAGGGAGTACAATAGTTGAATAGAATCAAGACCTATTTAAATGTGAATTGGGAATGTGAATAATTATTATGCAATTAGAAAGAAAAATAAAATTTATAATTGCGTGGAATGTGGCTAATTGAGTAGCAGATAGATTCAAAAATAATATAATATTTAAAAAAAAAGGTTTGAAGGAAATGACAAATACTTAATCGAAACAAATTATTATAAATAGTAGGTAGCAACCAAATATTAGGAGATAAGAGTGTAAAAAGTAGAAAAATGATATCGTTAAGGATATTATTAGAAATAACAAATTTGATATAGCTGAACTAATTTTGGTGTAATTAAAAATATTAAAATAAACCCTATTTTTTATTAAGTAATGTTTGGATAATAAAATGGATTAAATACTAAATTGGCGTGGTGAGATAAAAATGAAATTTAATCGAAGAACAAGTAAAGATATAACACTAAGGAAGCTTACAAGTATGTGGTAAAAAAGCTAATAGAAAAGCAGAATTAATCTACAAATGTGAATAAATTGAGTAAAATACTAAGTCAAGTTTATTGGAGATTTACATTTGACATCAAATATTAATCGAATTGGATTACGTCAAGCTGTTTGGTGTTAAGGGAGAATTCAAAAGCAAGACCATCGGTTGAGGAGGCACGTTTCAGGAAGTTGGCAGATGCGGTGCTGGAATTAGGTGGCTGCAGATTTGGCATGTTCGGTCAGTGGAACCTTTTGTTGCAAAAAGAATTCGTAGACAGAGGAGAGCAGGTTGATCGACATCCAGCACATTGTTGAGTTCGAGTGAAAGGTGGATGATATTGAGTAGTAAGGTAATTACTAAAAAAGAAAATAAAGACTATAAAGGTGAATTAGTTATTAAAGAATTACTTACTGTTTTTGATATTGTTGTGTACTAGTGAAACGATCTGGTATTTGTCATTTAATTTTCAAATCTGCTTGACATATCATTTGACAGAGGTTATTTTGACTTATAAAATAAAATTAAAAATCAGAACATCAAATTTCAGACATAAGCAATCTAGATAAAAGGAATCCACCCCTGAGTTTTCAGGAGCTAGCACAAATAATAATTATTGATATTCAAATCATAAATAGGGCAATTTTAAATTGAAAACAAACGTGGGGCTTGAATAGGACTTATTAGGGGCACAGCCATAAATAAAAACATTATTTATGGCACCGACAACGTGAGGCTCAGTGTGATGGTTATTGACAAACCAGTTCATATTTAGGGTGGAACAAAGAAGTAGGGCTCGACTGTGATTGTTAGATAGTTTAAAGTAATAAAATACGTTGTATTTTCATATTTATGTCAATCTAATGTAAAGTTAGTAAACATCAACTTGAATAGGAATTATTAGAGGGGTACAACGGTAAAGAAACTTGCTACCATTTGTCAAATTTAATACTTCAATTTAAAAAATACAATTATACAAACCAAAAATTAATAATTAAAAAAGGTGGTAAGAAGGTTAATTATCAATAATTGTAGAACAAAATAAATAAATATATATTTTGATAAAAGGTCTTAATAACAGTAAATACGTATTGAGTTAAAACAATTAAATAAAATGGCTGATAAAAGAATTACAAGTTAAAGCAAAAGGACGGAAAAGGCAAAGGAGAGGAACAGGTGCTGAGGTAGAAATGGAAGAAGAAAAACAGGAAGTAGGTGTACAAAAAGATCAGGTAAGAGTACAGGTAGAAGCACCAACAGTAAAAGAGGACAGCATGAAACAGTTAATGGAAATAATGTTAGGAATTAGGAAAGAAGCTGAGGAAAAAGAAAACAGGTCAAAAGAAAATTCAGAGGAATTGAAGAAGGATTTACATAAAATAAAGAAAGATGCCGCAGAAAGGGAAAGAGGATTGCAAGAATCAATCAAGAAGGATACAGAAGAACGAGAAAGCAGATTGCAGATATCTATACAAAATACGGTAGAGAAGCTGGCACAAGAAAGTAAGAAGAATACGGAAGAATCGTTGAACCAGCTAAGAGAAAATTTTAATAAAGTACAAATGAAAAATAAGCAGAAGCTACAATTTCAAATAAATAATATTTATCACAAGTTAGAAAATTATAAAGAGGAAATTCAGAATGAAGAGAGACTCGTAAGGCAAGAAGAAAACAAACAACTGGAAAAAATTTGAACAAAATAGTAGGAGAAAAAATAGATAAGAATAAGGAAGAAATTGAGGGAAAAGTAGATTGGTGGAAATTAAGAATGGAGGACCAAATAAGAACATTTGGTGAGCGTAGATGTAGATAAGAAGTTTGATTTGGTAGAAATAAAGGCAGAGGAAAGAAGATTGGAAACACAGGGAGCTGTCTTAAAGAATGAAAGTAATATTATTTTATTAGAAGACAAAAATTCAATGAAGTTTAGAAATGTAGAAGAGCAATTCAAAATGATACAGAGTGGTTCAACAAATTTAAGTGGCAATCAAGAAATAAGTAAATGGGAATCCTGGCAGACATGTTACCAATTTTTGAAGGAAGAATAAAAGAATTGCCAATGGGTTATTTAACAAAATTAGATGATGTTATGAAGACAATTCATAATGAGAATAAGAAATTACAAAAATTAAAAAATAATGCTCTTGTCATTGCGTAAATTAGATTTTGCCCAAGGAACGCTAGACCTTCGAGATTGACACCTGCGAAAAATTTCTCGGTTCGAGGTTTCTTTCAATAGCGAGCCGTGGTCGAAGCAGGCTAGGCTCGAAACAATTTAGCCTCAAATTTTTGTAAAAATTACGTACTTTATTTGTTACAGAATCACAGCGGCGTCTCTTCAAGCACGTTTAAGCCGATTTCCAGTTGTGGCCTGTTTGTATACCTAATGCTTCTATGCCCTTACTACAAGCCGCCGGCTCCCTGGCATCAAGCTCATATGATTGCGGTTCCATTGCGATCTGCTCCTGCTGTGGGGGATTTCATAGTAGCAAACGGCTTATGCGGCGTGTGACCCAGATGCGAACAGTTTTGGCGACGGTTTGACTTTTCTCCGGATACAGCGGCCGCCTGTATCTGCGTCGGGGCCCAATTCAACATTTCCATACAGAAGCTGGCAGGGCCCCCCTTAAGATAGCAAGATAGTGCTTCCAGCTACGTTTCGTAAGTACATGCATTGATTTTCAGCTTGCTTGTTTAATTTATCGATAAAAGGCTAATGTCTAAGAATAAACAGTTCTACGGAGGTCTTCGATTAATCAAACTGTACGCGATAAATACTAGCTTGTTTGTAACGCTTGAAGAGTTAATATTTCAGAAGTTAAGAAGGCTGAAATTTTGCATGTAGTCTTTTTTAATTTAATAATTCATAATAATATTGTATGTCATGATTTGGGTGACTCCAAATTTAATTATTGTTAATTACTCATTCTGGGCTTAGTTGAGCCTCCAGCTTTATTTATGGTGGATATTTGTTACACTGTTGTTGAATATTAAATTTTATTAACTGTTGCTGGTTTATATTTTCTTTCTACTGTACTAAAATCTTTCACGGACCTGATAATGTTAGTTTTAAGATTTAGGTTAAAGTAAGAGGCTTACACGGTAGGTGGTGATTTGTTTTGGCAGCTAGATTTGTTTTTTATTGTGTTTAGCGATAGGCGCCCAAAATTTTGTTACTTCATAAACATTCTATTTAACCCTAAGAATCGTTGCCTAGTCCTTACTCACACCATATTTTCTGCCGATAGATGGAGCTAGCTAGGGCTGTGCCTACTTTTCGTTTAAGGCTGGTACAAAGGCAAGTCTTCAAGTAGGCCACAAGTTTCGCAGGAAATTGTAAAATATCTTCGGGAAAGAATCGAAAGGAACCCAAATATTTCCCTGCGGAGGTTAGCACTTCAATCTAACGTTCCCCTCAGCACTTGCCATATAGTTGTTAAAAAACATTTGAAAATGCAAGCTTATAAAGTTGTCGTTTATCAGCAGCTGCAACTTCAACATTTTGAAGCACGTGTTAATTACTGCCGCTGTTTCAACAGACTTTTGACAATAATCTGTCAGATTTAACTTTGTAGACCGGTGAAGCCTGGTTTCTAATGTTAGGTTATGTAAATTTCCAAAATTTTTGCATATGGAGCACGGATAACCCTCATGAATATTTGAAATCTCCACTACATCCCCAAAAATTAGGTATTTAGATAGCTGTTGCCAGAAGAAAGTTAATTGGACCAATATTCTTTAACACCGTTAATGGCCAGAAGTACAGAGAAAAAATTCTAGAAAATTTCGTTGAGCAACTCGATGAAAATGAAAGGAATAATTATGGTTGGTTCCAACAAGACTGTTCACACAATTCAAGAAAATCTAGCTTTTTTGAGACAGATTTTTTGGAAACAGAATTATTAGTCGGTTCACTAATCATCCGTTCTCTGGGTCTCACTCGTTGTCATTTTTCCATTTTCGGCTACCTCAAAGATAGTATATTTAGATGAACATTTCAAAATTTAGATGATCTTGTCGAAGAAAATATAAACTGTTGTAACAATATTAATCAAGAAAGGTTGCAAAATTTGTTTGAAAATAAAAAAGAACGGTTCGATTGTTTCTTGAGGAAAGCAGACACCATTTTTAACATTTATTGTAGTCTTTTCGCTTTTATAATGTGTAATAAAACATTTTTCTGAAAATTTAATCTGTTTAAAATGTTATTAAATACTATAAATACATCAACTTTTTCTTGTAAACTTTTCTGAAGTTTAAAAGGGGAATACAAGAACCATACCTACGTAAATCGTACTACTTATGACGCTTATGTTTGTTGTACACCTAAACTTAAATTTTTATAGTACTGATTACCATTTGTATCGATCTAATTTTATAGCTACTGCGATCACAGACAATTATAAACACTCAGTATATTACCTAGACTTGTTTTTTATGAGTAACCCCTCTATTGTTTTGCAACTATGTGGGACACTAGATTTATATTGGCAGCACTTATTTGTTGAAAGCACATTCGTTTTCAATTTTAAATGTTCAAGTTTTCATCTTGCATGGAGGGAAATTTAAATTTATCAATACACAAACAATTTTCGTAATTTTTGATAGCGACTTATGTCAATCAAATCTAAAGCTTAATTTAAGTCAAAGTGATTTCCGATTAATAAATAATATCATGGATGCTGATATTGCTGATAAAGTGAAAATGAAAATAACCGCTGGAAGCTGCTTTAAAGAATTTAAAAAGGTATGGAACAGCACAAGTAATTTCGAAGTAATTACAAAAGTTGGAAAAATATTTTCTGTAAGTAATTGAGCTTGTAATATATTATATTATTGTTAATACCCTTGACTAGTTTGTAGACTTCGATCAGTACTGTTTATAAATATTTAAAATCTAATGTTCAGACTGTAGAACAACGTTGGTAAGCAAATTCAAATTCCTGAAAAAACTATTTTTAATATGTTGATGGGGAGGAAGAAGTGCCTTTTATTTACCTAGATGAAACGTGGATATACCAGAACGGAAGCTTGATACGAATGTGGTTGAAAGATAATGATAGATGTAATAATAAGAGTATTTGAAACCAGACGGTAAAATATTCACAGTGCTTCATGCAGACTATTGTGGTGGTTTCCTACCGGGTTTTTGCCTTCTTTTAGACTCAAAAAATACTACAAAAATACATATGACCAGCGAAATTTGTCAATAGTGAGTAGAAAATCAATAGAACTAGCATTGGGTGTAAATGTGTTATCGTTATGGACAATGCTCCATATCATTCAGTGTTGTAAGAGAAGCCGCCAACTACTAATTCAAATGAAAAAACGCTCCAGGCCTGGCCGTATAAAAATTAAATAAATTTTGATAAAAACGATAAAAAAAACGACATGGAATCTAATTAAAATTACCTTAAATAATTTTAACACAAAATATAGAATTGAGTTTTTAAAGCAAAGTGTTTTAGGGCTTCTCCCTACTATTGTATTTACAACCCCATTGAATTTATATGAGCATTCCGTTAGTTAATCTCAGCCTCACATTCAAAAGAAAATTTCAGAAAGGTTTAGGACGAAGTATTGAGAAAATGTGACGCTGATTATTTCTATTACAATTTATAGATAATATACACTTTGTTTTCTGTTAAGTATAACACGTTGATTTTTATTAACCGTTGTGTTTTTTTCTAAAAAAAAGTGTTGAGCTCATTGTCATTTTTTGTTGTTAGGTGCGTCCCAGGTAGAAAACGTTGCTAGAGTTTACATATTAACAATCGAAAACTTTCGTGTTGAATTAGACTGTTAATGTTTAAACTGATCTAAAACATTTTACGCTTTCGAATTTGAACATATAATAAATTACGCTCAAATAAAACAAAGTTTGAAGACAATTTACACCACAAAAAGAGAAAGTTTATTTTTAAAAATACATCTGTAATTTATATTCAAATTTAATTTCTATTCTTCAACAGATTATTACGCCTAAACTATGCGATTACTTGCAAACATTTCTCAAGTCAAAACAAAAGGGATATTTATGAGAAATTATTTCCAAAAAGCAGGTTTGGGCAATAGTAAAACAGCAAATAAATCTTGGCCAGTTTTTGTAACAACTATTAATATTAATCCCAAGTGGAATATTGAAAAGCGTTATGTAAATTCATAATTTTTAATCTATTGTTTTAGGTTCTTCTCGTTTTTTTATTCATTATGAAATCAGTTCTAAAAGCAGCTCTTGTGCGTCATGGCTGTAATTTACTGGAGTTAATAATTTATGTACGGCTTCATTTCAACGTGTGGTTTCTGATGCATTAAATTATTTTCTACGATGTACTGATCGTTAATATAACATGTTCAGTTATTATTTTTTATTACCTTTTATTTGTTGTGCTAACATACCACAATTTTCTCTCATTCATTTGTTTTAAGTATATTTTATTTTTACTGCTAATTTCTAAATTTTAGAATATCCTCTCATTTAATGTTCGAACAAAAATTAGCAAACAGTTAAGCACATTGTGTAAATATGAAAAACTATTGAAGACTAGATAATTAAAAAAAAATGTTTTATATAATATTACATATAGTATAGCGTGGTTCAAGGATTCCCGGATATACTACCAACGGTTTCTAGAATTTCAGACACAAAGTAAAGATGGGCTAAATTTACCAAGCTTGAGTCGCAACTAATTGACATTGCTCCTCAACAGGGTCTAAATACAGTAGTCTGAAAAATAGGATGTTGATTTGGCTATTCAAAATGTATTCTGTTCCAGTTTTTTCTGGCCATGGAAATTTAACAGTTTTTGGATGCAAGTTGGACTTGTTCTTGTGTAAATGAAGCTTTGCACAGTGCATTTTTACTTCCCTCGTCTAAAAATCCAAGAAAGTATTGTAATCGCAAAAATATCACATTTCGAGATTTCTTCAGATCTTCACGGGGACCCTGAGTCCCCAGAACGAAAAACAGGTTTTCTCAGTTCCATCCGTCTGCTTGTCTGTCTATTGCCGGTATAACTCAAAAAGTATTTATTGGAGGAAGACCATATTAACATGCGAATTATATGCCTTCCTGACATAAAACCGAGAACATTTCGGTAAAATATATACAAAGTGAGCACATTAAAACAATAAATTTCTCCCTATTTTTGCTTTAACTGAAGAGCTATTACTTAAATAAAAGTAATATTTTGCACATAGCTCAGGTATTTACCCTTTCCGAAAACGCGAATATTTTGAACCCAACATATTTAGAGTGAGCAACTTAAAAAAAAATTGTTTGTTTTTGCTTTAACTGAGAAATAGATAAAAGTAATAATTTGCACATAGATCAAGATTTACCTTGACGAAAATGGAACCAACAGATACAAGATACATGTAAAACAAAACAAAAAGTGGCAACGAAAAAGAACGGTGCCTCTAATCGTGAGCATCGCAAAAATTCAAACGGTCTCGTGTGGCGACGTGAGTCGGACGTTCAGTTTGCATTCGCAGGGTCTGAATTTCGATTTCCATTGCCGGTAACGTTGTTTTATTTGAAAATTGACATAATTCGCTTTGCAAAGTGTTTCCCTTTATTGTTTCAGTATTACCAGGAAGGTTAAGATGTTGTCACATCTAGTTCTTTTGATTTTCAAATTGTTTAGTGTCACAACGTCCACTTGCGAGAAAAGTCCTGTAGAGATGTTTTATATGGAAATGCAATCTAGGTAAACCATTAACAACAATACTTATCACTAGATTGAATTGTGTTGGTACATAAGCGCCTGGTTACTATTTTTGCAGTGCGGTTAGGTTTGATGTTGACAGGTTGACTAATCAGTTTCTCTTCTCCTGTAACTAAAATAAATATGATTGTAACTATAGGCAAATCACGGAATCAAACAGTGCGAGTCATCAAACAGTAACTTTAAATTAATAACTAAATATTTGATGACGTGCACCGTTTGTTTCCGCGATTTTACTATACTTCATTCGCGTTTTATTTAGAGTAGAGTTGGTAACGATTTTCGGCTTGCAAGGTTGGTAATATATTTTTATTTTGTTACACAGCTTGTTATAACATCAAAAAATTCAACCGTCATAGTAGTAAATGAAACACTGTTGTCAGATGTACTACTAGGTTTATTGTAAGGCGTAGCATGTGATGAAATGACCTTATTGTTTTGGCTTTTCAAACAGCCATTAAATTAACTCAGAAACGTCAAAAATTATCCGCGAAGAAGTAAAACTACATGTACGTGGAGAAGACTACTGCGTTTTATTACTTCTTATTAAGACACCTCCACTATCAGCATGATGGATCACCTCCCTGGTAAAACTATATATTAAAAGATCGGTTGATACTTTTCGAAGAAACAGTCTAAATTTACCAGTTAACGACGTAATAAAGCAGGAGGCTACAAAATTTAAGGTTTTTTTTTAAATTTAGGTAAAGCAAAATGATGTTAGTTGCATATAATTTTAGGTTTCTGAAGCTACAGTATGGGCTGTTTCAAAATTGACTCTGAAAAAGTGTGAAAAATCTTCTGATAGATCTCCCAAACATTGGTTCTGTAAAGATTTGCAACTACAAATTTGGAGTATTATTCAAAAACGGTTATTTCGCTTTGAATAAATTACTGACATATGCTAAGGAACATTTAGGATACAGCGGTGCTCATACAAAATTACACCAAGTACTAAAATCAATGGGTTACAAATATAAACACAAAATGTTTCGGGGTGATGGATAACTCACTTTACCATTCCGTGCAATTAGAGAAACCATCTACGTTTTTTTTTCTAAAGTGGGTGAGATGCGTGAATGGTTGATTAAACACTATGGTAAAATTGAGTGCAAAATTATAAAAAGAAAATTATGGGATTTAAGTGAACCTTTTCAAAGTGACAAACAATACGTAATTGATGAAATTTTGAGAGAGCATGGGCATGAAGTGCTTAGACTGTCTCCTCATCATTTCCGATACAACCCCTTGCAATGGTGTGGGGGTACTGTAGGTTTTACTACAACAAGCAAATATATTCTCTATCAATTGAAAATATTCCTCCTTTTATTATATCATTGGGGGAATCAGATTTCGAATCAGAGGGTTATGAATGTTATCAAAATGAAGACTATGATTCTTTCAGTGATTTAATGAAAATGGAAAACGATATTTGATTTCAAAATTGCAATTTTAGCATACGTCGATCTTCGAAATGTTGTCGTCAAAATCGTAGTTTTTTTTTATTACATAAAGCCCACACAGATTTGAATTAATAAGACAACATTACTAACTGCTATATTGTGCATGAAGTTAAAATTAACCAAACAAGAGCAGTATGACATGGGAACAAGTCACCAAATATTAGAAGAATTCATAAAGAAAATATTCATAAGAAAGATCAAGCATTATACGAAGAGACTACGCAAGTGAAATGATTAAAGCTTCACTTAAAAAACTCAAAGTATAATCTCAAACGTTTCTTGAATAACCGGTAAACCGGTAGCTAAGCATTTATGGCCGAATTAGTACATCACGGTCGATCCCGTTAGGTCGAGACATGTGATCTAGCAAGGCCATAAATACGAATACCGGCCGTGTGTCGTATACCAATTTTTTGCATACTGAACAAAAACAATAACCATTTTGATCATTAAATAATTATCCCACATTATTTGCTTTCAAAACGCTGCCATTCGTGTTATACATTTGGCTGTACTGACATATATTGTTGGTGTCACTGTCAGTCTATGTCAAATTCTAAGTTATGTTTTACGTTAGTTTGTGTCAGACTGACGCAAAACCTAACTTGCTAACTTCGAATTTGAGATAGAGTGACAGTTTTACCAACAATATATTTCAGTATTACCAAATGTATAACACAAATTCCAGGCGTCGTTAAGTGCTACCAGTCTAAGCCATAAAAACGATAGTTGTTACTAGACCAGTATACAAAATAAGCAAATATGATTTTAACGTCTGTAACAAAAAAAAGCGACCCGAAGAAAAACAGCTTTTGCCAGACCGAATAACGACCGAAGAGCGTTGAACATTACACATATAAAAATATCTTACTGTTTTTAGTAATACTGAAACAGTAAGATTACTTAGTAATGCTAATTACCTGCGCTTCCAGGCGGAATCCGTTTGGTACCCAGACGCTTTACGCGTTGGGTTAAATTCCTTTGCTTGACGGACTTGTTTATATTTGCATTATAAATGACACGGTGACGACGTCCGATCGTTGACGATGAAACGGTGACAGGCGCAGACAATCAGATACATAGGCACGCAGACATAACACTCGTTTATATAGGGTGTATCTCGGCTCAGCGGTGGTACAAAAAGTGCACTGCGATAGTCTATGCCTAAAACTACGACGAAAATCTAAGAACAGTATTTTTCTATCTGTTCTATTTTTCTGGTAAAAGCCATTCAAAACTGAGAATTAAAACGTGTTATAATTACATTCTTAACAATAACATAACAAAAATTTACAAAAAGAACACTTGTCTGAGCAGTGTTAATTAAAGTTAGGTGTGAATCGTTTTATATCATATAATCAATTGCTTCTTTTTATTGTATTAATTTTTTCCATTTTTTAACGGAAAAATGTGTAACAACAACACTGCATACGGTAAAAAACAATACTATTTTATCTAGCATTCCAGTGCATATAAACATTCGTAAAATCACTGAAACAAATGGTGCACGTCATCAGATATTCAGTTATTAATTTAAAGTTACTGTTTGATAACGTGCACCGTTTGATTCCGTGATTTACCTATAGTTCCAATATACCGATGGGGCCACAATTATATATAACAGCAATGAGATAACATGAACAAGAAAATAACTCGTATTGCTTGAGTAAGAAAGAGATAAACATAATAGCAAATATTCGAGAAGGCTTAACGCTTAATTTAATTATGACATTTGTCAACTAAACATGCCTGCTAAAATAATTTTTTCGTATCGCCATCTCTTTCTTACTCAAGCATTCTATTTTGTTATTCATGTTATCTCATTGCTGTTATATATAATTATGGCCCCATCAGTATATGATAAAAATCATTATATTCATCAATCACTGGTGATTTTTGTTGTGTGGGTTGGCATTTAAAGTTATGAGTTATGGCTTGTTCATGACGTGCACCGTTTATTTCGGTGATTTTACTATAGCTACAGCTTATATTTTGAAAAATCCAAATAAAAAATAGAATATCTTAGTACACTTTCTGTACGACTGGTTAGATATACCCTGTGTATAAAGATGTTTGTAACCCATATATTTAATAATTCTGCATAATGTTGTCAGTCCAGAGAAATTACAAATTGAAGGTACCTAAAAGAAAATAATTATTTAATTAATACCCCAAGTATATCATATATGCTGTTTATAATTTCTTCGCGCATTGAACTAATTTTGTTTTTTTCTAAATGTTCGTAGCGCTTTTTAATGTGAATTTTAGTTTCGCTGATATTATTATTTTGGGCATTTTTATGGAAGTATTGAAAATTTAAAGTTTGTTTTATGTGACAACCATTAGATAACTTAATTTATATTTTGAAAGTTAGCTTCATTATTCTGGATAAGGTAAAAGGGTGTATGAATTTCGTCTGAATGTATGTGAACCATATTTGGGCAACAAAGGTTTTCTAACTGGCTTACCATTCACCAAAAAATTTGCATTTGACAGAACAAAAAAAAACAGTTCTACAAACAGTAATAAATTAAAATCTGCAACACCAACTTTAAAAAGGCAAATCATGGCCGAGATCTATCGAGAAAAAACTAGAACAGAATGCAGCTGTAGGGGAAGTAGTATGATAAAAAAAATCATCTTGAAGATGTACTTTGTTGAATCGCACATTCTTCGGATGAAATTGAATCAATGGCTTGGTAAGATCATGGGGTTTTCGACGAACATTGAAAAGATGCATTTCAGTTGAATAACTCAATGATCAATGTAATAATAAATTGTCGTTTTGAAGATAATTATAATAACCTATATTTATTTTAGATTCTTTATAATCTATGCACACCATTTCCTTTTAATCCGACGTTTTCGCTTACTCAATTACACGTCGCTCCTGTTTAGATGGGATAATTGGAATTCCACTTTACTGAATAACAGAGCTGCGCTAATTACTTTAAAACAGTAATTAATTACCAATTACTAATTACCGCCCAATGAAGTAATTGAATTACCAGATTTACAATTACTCCACTTAAATAGTAATTCAATTAGCAATTACTTGGTAATTGTAATTGCACAAAATAAATTACTCTTTTAATTACTTGCACTAGAAATGGAAGTATATTTGTATTTAGTAGTAGTTAGATAACCATGTACTAGTACATCGTTTTAAACAAACACATTGATATTAAAAAATAATTACTGTAAATCAATATTGTATAATGAAGCTATTTATTGTCAATAGTTGTGGAAAACATTAACACTGCACTTAATGCAGACATATTATTAGCTTCTTACACAATAAATATTAGCAAGCTACAATGCTACATTCTGCAGGGCCTACACTACACAAAATACAACACATGCATATCCCATCTACAAACATACGCGCCTGCACCAAATATTTCTTTGCTCGTGCACAAAACTGACGGTTATCTTATCGAGGCCAATAATTTAGTAATTGAATTTCCAGAAAGTAATTCAATTACCACAAGTAATGTCCAACTTGCAAAATAGGTACCAAATAAATTATTTAGAAAAGTAATTGTAAAGTAATTTTTAACAAAAATGGCAATTACCAATTGCAATTGCCGTATTTTGAAAGGTAATTCAATTCCAAGATAAATAAACAAAAAGGAATTTAATTAGTAGTTTAATTACAAAGTAATTATAGTTACTGCCCAACTCTACTGATAAGAATGTATTATGTAGGAGTATAACTGGTAGCATGACCATTAAGAACGGACTGCGGACGTCGGTTAATCGGTTTCTTAGTGATGCCATCGAGACGAAATAATTCTAGAATGTATCTCACTTTGCCTCGAAATTCGAGATAAAGGGAGTCACCGTTTTCGATCCCAAATATTACTCTTGATTTTTTCGGGATTCTTCGATTTTTCGATCTCGACAGTTTTTAATTGTTCTTTAGAAACAGAGCATCTCCTTTTTGAAAAGGTTTAAGCATAAAACACGAAAATATCTCAACCCATCAACATCAAATTTACGACTAAAAAGCGCTTTTGAAGCCACATGGCACATTTCTGAACATGATAGCTTTCAGCGCAAATATGTCTGTATTTATCAGCCCAAATTCGGCCTTCGGGGCAAGTGCACGTGGTTATTTTAGCTTGCTTCTTGATCCTCGTCGGTTTGGTCTAATTTTCGGGGTATTTCTAGCTGTCCTGGTCTCATACGTCTGCTCCGGGTGGCTGTAGTTCTGGTCAACTTGTTGACCTCTGTTTTATTTGGTGGTGTTTGGGAAATTACAATCTCAAACCTCGGCAGTCATCCTTGCTCCTTCATTGAGAACGCCCTCGCTATTCTTGCAGCAATCTACTGCGGGTTTTGTTACAAGACACTGTCCAACGATCCATTTAGGCTTTGTGAAGGGACAGGTACATGGTCGTAAACGTAGATATAATTTAGTAATTGGTGGAACGTGCTCTCTTTTTTCGAAAAGGGGATTTTTGAAATTCTTTTTGAGCTTTAGTGTACCTTTATCGAGATTGAATCGTTCATCCGTTATGCCGACGCCTTTGATTAGCTCATTTCAGTGCTCAGCGAAGGTTAATTTGCTGTGATATTGATATTCACGTTGATATTTAAACCATATAGTTAGTATGTTTTATTTAATTGCGTTTGTATTTATACATCTACGTGTTTTATGAGTTTGCGATTCTGCTGGGCGCTTTAAGTTGCGCTACCTGTTTTATGAACGTTTAAATGCTGTTAAAGCTAACTGTATTTTAATAATATATTGTTGACTATTATACATCTTATTATTGACACGTGAATTCTAGTTACTGCAAATTGACTTATGACCTGGCCATTATTTGTATTGTATTTTAGATTATTGTGATTTTGGCTAAGCTTTGAGTTTATAAATTCTCGTTTATATATGGACATATTGGTTCTATTAAAGACTCATTGGCGATTCTTTTGTAATGTTTAATAAAGTTGAGCTTCTTGACTGTTGCTGGTCGGCCTTCAAATTTGCCAATGCAGTCACAATGTCTGAATTTGACAAAAATTTGATATTCTCTTTAAGTTTGACCCCATGTTTGGAAACGGCCTTGGTTTGGTTATCTCTACTTGTATGTAGATATTGTTTTGTGCTTCCTTATTACCGTACACAGTTAATATATGGTCACAGTTTAGTCATCAGATTAAAATGTTTTATGAACCGATTCAGAGTTGTTTGTATTGAGCCATGGATGGGTGTGATCTACATCAACATTTAGTTATACAAAAATCTAGCAGATAGTGGAAGTTACAATATGCAGCGTTACAAATTAAACACCTAAAACTTTATTTCCTTTCTAATTTAATCGCTTTTCTATATACAGAAGTTTGTAGAAGTGCAATAAAAAAAGCTTTACTTTATATGGAAGTAGAAATACTTGTGTTTTTGAAAACTACTGCCGAAGTGCTGCATGTCATATGTAGGGCTATTTATTTAAAATAAATATTATCTTGATAAATATTTTCAAAATGAAATTACTATAAACATAATTTATAAATAACATTTTTAAATCTATAAACATTTCAATCGTCAAAAAGGAATTGAAATAATCGATAATCTGTTCCGCTTCCTACTTGGTGAAAGCAGAGCATCAGACAATGTAAAAACTTAAAGTATGTCTTTCACCATAATCACCAAGAAAATTATGACGAAAATTGTAACGAAATTATGCTTGATAGCGAACGAAACCGACTTATTTTGAGTCACAGTTTTGGATTAAACCTACCGTTGGTGGAATTTACACCCGTTCTATTTCAAATGCGGGTGGTCAACAAGTGGCTTATCCTCCAGCTTGTCTTTTAAGTAGCCCGATTTCTAACACTGGCCAATGATTTATAGTTTAATCATGGTCGGCAAGATTAAATATAAACGGCCGTTTCTATCCATATGAAAAGTTGATTTACTCTGACTAATCGTAGATAAATTAAACGGAATAGATATCAAGGTGCTGCCTGCTGTACAGATTTTGTACCCCTTTTTCGCATCTGAATGTTTTTGAGAATCCTAGTAAAGATTTTGAAATCTAATCCAGCCTATCTTGATTTTACGAGCAAGTTTTTAAAACATCACATATTGAATCACTCATAAAAGGTAGATATGCAAATGTGGAAATAATGAAACAGATTAAGTTCCCGTGGGAGTTTCTACAACTCACCAATATTTCTACTCATTAAAAATATTGAAAATCTCTGCGATGTCTTTGTTTTTGTGTTATCCACTGGTATCGATGTTTTTTTCCAATGCTATTATTTTATGTTACATTCAGTTTGATGCGAATTTTTCTGTCTCTGTACGTAGGAGTCGATTTTTTAGTTATTACTACTTTATTTTTTTCCTTAATAGATATATTAAACTTTATATGAATGAAAAGGGACAAAAAAAGGAATTTACTATAAATGTGTTTAACTTTGACATATTGGATTTAATCGTAAATCAACATAAAAAACTACTTAAATAATACCAAAATTGGGTTCCACTAACAATCAAGTTTTAATAACAAATAAATGGAAACTGGTTGCAATAAAATTGAACGAAAATTTCCTCCAATGCTTCATATTTCTAAATTTAGCAGAATTTGTATCTGATAACCTTTAGGAGGGCGTAGATACTCCTTTACAATTTCGGTGGAGGACAGATCTACTTCAGGGACATAGCGATCCTGCCTACGTGAGCTCTTGTTTTTTTTCACCGCCTACTACAGGGGAACCTTATAGACCCCAACTTAAAGGTGTCCTCTCTCACCTCTGTCTCATTCTCCACTCACTTACTTTCCCCTTACTAGTCTGCACTGGCCAGCGTGGTAGATGGCTAATATACTCGACTTTCTGCTAAATAATAGTACTTTGCGTCTACAGGGTGCGCTACTGTTACCCCAAAAACGAACCGTCACAAATGTTGATACAATAAAGAAAAAAAATTCTGAAAAAGAGTGTAGCACAAAAGACAAAAAAGAATGTAAATGCACTTATCGCCATATTTGTTGATTATTAATAAGCATTTGACACAGTAGGCCAGCATAAAATGCGACACGATTTTGTAGAGTGTCGAATTGTTGATGTGCATGTACTCTTTATGTAATTAAATGGATAAATAAATAATTAAACACCCACACAACATAAGTTTGTTTGATTTGAATTGCCTCTCTCTATGTGGCTAATTAAAAATATGATTATTTAATTTATGTTTAACTGTAATAAAGAAATGTTGTCCTCTATATTTTATTTATTGGCAACTTATTAAAATTTTCGCGCCGGCTAGCAATTAAGCCCCCTGTATCTACAAGGTTAGTTTGTTACACTTTAGATGAATTTAACCATTGTATGGCAAATGTTCGATTCTAACGAATGACAGTTAACCTCAAATATTTGACTGCACTCAAAGCTGTTCGAAACACAGAAAATCCAGCGTATTTTGAACACAAATAAGCCAACAATTAATCAGTTCACCTCAGGTAAATTATAACAATGCATTTCAAATAATAAAGTACGTTTGGCTAACCTGAAATTTGTTTTCAAGCGTAAGACGACGCCAACCCGCAGTTGTTTTCCTGCTGGCTCTCCAATTCTCGCTTCTGGTCTCCGCAAAGGGATGCCAAGATTGTATTTTCTCCCTGGAACGGTTTCAGCTGCTCCTGCTTGTCTCTAGATCACGAGCCAAGCTTTTCTCAGGTGCTGCACTTTGCTGTCCGCTTCTCGTAGCTCCCAGTCCCGCCGAATCTGGCTCGAAAAATGATCTTGCACCGGCCGTGGTTGGAAGGAACGTCAAGCTTATACCTGCCTCTTAGCGATATTTTAGCGGCTTCTATCTTCTTATAAACCACAAACAAAGCCTCTTTTATGCGATGCACTCTGGTTTCTGCTTCTCGCAGCTCCAAAACTAGTAAAATTTTAGCTCGCAAGGCTATCACACATAGGCTAAGCTGCAGATCCAATTTACTCTGGAGCTGCACTCCGGAACATTGCCAAATTAACCACAGTTAGTCTTGGCACAATGGCAAATAAATAAAACTCACAACTGGTTACAAATTATATACTTTTATCAACAAAATTAAGCAAAAACGGGCAGTCAAACAATATATAAGCTTGCGGGTTGGCTTCCCCAACAAACAGCAACAAACAACACTCTAGGTCACCATAGCAACATGATTTACAATTGTTTTAAGTAAGTTAAAATCTTTGATCTTACTTTCTAATTGTTTTTGTAAATGTCATTCAGGACACTTTAACCACACTCTGGATAAATAGGTACTCAGGTTGCTTTATAAATTCTCTTTGTATTAATATGTGCGTTCTTGCAATGATTTATAACCCTTTAGCTGCGTTATCGATGGTAGGCATTACTATATGAATACAAACGATGCATGAAACCTTTGTAACGCTTCAAAACACTTTTGTACTATAGCGATTTCATTATCGTGTCATGACGTTACACAATTAATCTGTCAGTCATTATAAACTTAGCTACATTTGCCATATCGAGCACAAATCTGGCATACAAACTAAACGCAACCCTGACGATATTGTTTTAGTCAATTGCTAACCTCTGTTTCATATAATTATCAATGCCTATTAGTGACTTTTATTGTTGCAATAAATATAATACCAATTCTGGGCCTATTTGAATCTTTTATTAGCATTTGTACTATAGCAATGCAACCGGAATTGCTGCAAGCATCAGACCATTACAATACATCATCATAAGAAAGCACATAGTATATCAGAATAACAAACCATGCGCAATAATTCATAAAGGCACCGCGGACTTTAACGTACAGAGTGGGGCTCAACAAGGCGATGTTATTTTACCTAAACTATTCATCACTTTACAAGAATATATGTACGAATACATTTTGGTCAGATAAGAGTAAACATAAATAGCGAGAGGTTGAATTATTTTCGATTTGCCGATAATATCTGATCGCCTTGGTAAAACAAACGAAATGTTATAATGACTAAACACAGTATATATTCAAATTGGTCTGACAATTAAGTCAGCTCTTATAAATATCTTGTATACGAGATAAGTATAGAAACATAGAAAGGGATAATCATACCTGTGAAATACTTCAAAGAATAGGAACAAAAACCTTCGCATTGAACAGCGACGTATGAAAAGATCAATATTAAGTCTATCCCTTAGACACAGAGTGCTGAACGCACAGATTAGAGAGATGTCAAGAGTTGTACCACCCTTAAGCAAGGAGTAGCACAGCCCTGGCTAGCTCAAACCCTCGGCAGCATATGGCGTAAATAAGGGCCAGGCAGCGGTTCTTAAGGTTGCCAAAAAGAAAACATACAAATTTTATATAAACGGGCACCAGTCGTTATTTACAACAAAACAAGTCTAACTACCAAATCAAATTATCACCTACCTTATATTCCTCTGACTTCATAACCTCAATCTCTCTAAAAAAACAGGTTTAGGAGAGGCCATAAGTATACCAATAACAGTAAGAAAATTTAATTTCAACAAATAGTGTTACAATTAATAATAATAATTCATTTACAAGAGGCTCATAAGGCTCAGAAATAGAAATTAACAAAATAAATCGGGTAAAAACCTGACGCGCTACAGCGGCAAATAATAATTAAATATGACTGGAGTCAAACTCAAATCATAAGGTCACAATTCATATTTCTATAATTAAAAATCGAAACAACGCATTTGACAGAACCACAAATTATAATGTCAAACCATTAATATAATTGTAATTAGAATTGGGAACATATCTGACAAAACAACAAATTAAAATTTAGCCGGCCAGGACCCATCTTAACGGCGAAGCTCATCGCCTTCTTGCAAGCTGATAAAATTGAATTGAATAGCCTGCCGATCAAAGTAGCATCAACAAACAACTGATTTGCAGTTTGTATACACTTGACGCGTTCGTTCAGTAGACCCCGTGGTGGATTTATTTCCTATTCGCTTTAGCTTCGTGCTAAGTGGGGGTTGCGCACGCTATGGGGTCAACGACTCAAATTATTGAGAGAAGGGTTCTAACGTTTGCATCAAACAGAAGTGCCGTCGGGTTTGCTTTACTTAATCACGTAAAGATTATTCAGAAACGAGAGGTTGTCATCGTTTAAATAGGAAGTTGACCAGAAATAGGTGTAGTACCGAACCAGCTACTGCTTCGTCATCGTATTGTGAATAACTGGAAGTCGTATGCTGCCGCTTATGTGTGTTTTGCTAACCCCAGGTTTTACTAAGTGGGTTCTTCATTAATCTCATCCCCAATTCTCTTCTGAATCTGCATGAGGCGTTGGTTAAAGGCATCTTCGTAGACTTCCCACTGTTTTCTCTGAACAAGTAGTCGCTGCCGGACGATTCTCATGTCAAATTGGAGGCATTACACGTTGTTAACAAGACCAGAATTGTATTTATTTGGCATTGATCTCAGTGCTTAATTATATAGTGTTTAGTCAGGTTTTGAAGAAAGTGAGTGTGAATATTGGAAATAAATTATTAAGTTAAACGTTAACAAATTATTGAATATTGCGCTAAAACTATAGTTAACTTAATAAAACCTCTTACGGGCTGCAAACTTGCTGAATACTGAGCCGGCGATTGATGGTATAATCAGGAATATTGACTTAGATTATATGCAATGACGTCACTTAGGGTGTTCATAATTTTTAAACTCTATATGTATAAGCGTTTTCACCACTGTTTTTCGTGTATGTTTATTATATCAACTTGAATAATTTTACCGGTGTGTTTCCTTCACAATTCCCGCAAATGATTGTTGATCTTCATTTCGTGATTTGAATATATTGGCAGTTGTGTATTATTGAATACAAATTACTTGGCACCCTGCTACTTAATTCATAATTCCGACTAGGGTGGCCACCGCTCAAGGTTTCACACGGAGTCTCAGGGTTTCAACGCCAAATCTCAAGACTCCGGGTTTTGTTACAATTTCTCGGTGTTACTCTAATTTTGTAATAATGCCTAACATTAACTTCACCGTAAGACGGTTATATTAATAAAAATAAAATTGCCACAAAAAATAATAATATTGTAATGCTTTACTATTATATTAACTCTATTGTAACGTTTATTTATTTATGACAGTTTTTGACAAAACTTATTTATATCACAGTGACCAGAGTTAATTAATTTATTTAAATATTATCTTGGCAACCTAAGGGATTAGAGCAGGAGCGGATTGTTGCTCGAAATGGATCGCATGACAGTGCCCCTTCCTTAAGAGATAGTCCCCCCTGGAACTTTTACGGAACTGGAACGGAATGGTTGTATTTGCAACTGAATCCTCTTCTACAATTTCCAGTTGCATGGAAGTAACAAGGGACGGTCCTTGCTGTAACCTGGACACTGGGCGAATAGCTGCAGACCAGTATTTGGACTTCGGTATCTTGGAAGATTACTTCCACCATGTTTCGAAGGATTCTCCAATCCAGCTGGTTGCACTCTATCTTCGACATGGCTAGTTTCTGCACGTTGGACTCCAATAAGTGCTCCCTCAAATTAAGTAATGCTTCCCATACATCATGATAAGTGGATTGATCGTAGAAAGTATTCTTTGTAACCAGATAGAAAAGGTAACGCGATCCATCTTGAAGTTTCAAGGCTTTTCCAGGGACTGGTAACTGACCTTGAAGTTCTCGTAATCGACCAAACTTCTTTCGGGAAACGGATGCCAGTCCCTGTGCGTCGTTGATACTAGCGGGAATGCTATGGGCCAACGAGTAGTCTTTTGGAAGCGTGAGCAGATCTTGCTGTTGCTCAATGGTAACACCATATCTTGCTTTCCCGGTACCTCCATATGCACCCATAAATTCTTCAAGGCAAGGTCAGGTGTTTCTTGGAGTTGGTTTACTTCTTCTTCTTGGTCATGGTCACCCTCAAATGGAGCCAGCCGGTTTTGATGCACTACCTTCGGTTTTCCGTTTGGAATCTTGCTTATACGGTAAATGACGTCATTAATTTTTTTGTTGATAAGATACGGACCTTCCCAAGACTTTTGTAGCTTTGGAGAATAACCCTTCTGTTTTCTTGGGTTATGGAGCCAGACTTTGTCGCCTTGCTTGAAACATCCATCTGTGGCTTGGGTATCGTACCGTTTCTTCATCATATCGCTGACTATTTGAAGATGCGAGCGAACCAACCCATGCATATCGTCCATTCTTCTTTCGCAAGCGGATCACATAGTCTTCACCAGCTATATCTTCTCCAGGTCGGCATCCAAACTCGAGGTCGCACGGTAGTCTCATCTCACGACCAAACAGGACTTTTGCTGGTGTTTGACCTGTCGATTCATTGACGGCGGATCTATGGGCCATTGCGAAGAGCGAAAGATACTGATCCCAATCTCGCTGATTATTGGACACCACTTTTGACAGGTATTTGCCAATGGTCTTATTCATTCGCTCTACCATTCCATCCGACTGTGGGTGCAATGCTGTAGTTCTTGTTTTCTTCATGCCTAGTCTGTCACAAATTCCTTGGAAGAGCTGGCTTTCGAAATTTCTGCCTTGATCGCTGTGGATTTCCAAGGGCACTCCAAATCGACTGATAAACTCTCTTATCAACACGTCTGCAACAGTTGCGGCTTCTTGATTTGGAATGGCGTAGACTTCCACCCATTTCGTGAAATAATCCATAACCACCATCATATATTTATTACTATTCTCGGTCATGGGGAATGGTCCAGCAATATCTAAGGCGATCCTCTCGAATGGACTTCCGACGTTGTATTGTTTCATGGAAGCTTTCCTTTTTCGATTAGGTCCATTACTCGTAGCACAGGTAATACATTTCTTACACCAGTCCTTTACATCATCGGAACTGTTCATCCAATAAAACCTTTCACGAACCCTCTGAAGGGTTTTCTTAACACCGAAATGTCCTCCTGATGGACTGTCGTGTAACTCACGAAGTACTTCGGCTACTCTGGCCTTTGGAATAACCAACTGTTTTCTGTTTTCAGAACCATCATCATTTTCGAGTACTCGCTTTAATAAGCCTTCTTCCAGGATAAAAGAGTCCCACTGAGCCCAATATGACTTAACTACTGGAGAGAGTTTTGACACTTCTTGCCAAGTAGGTCGACGATTTTCCTCTTTCCATTGTCGCATTTTCTTTAATACGGGATCGTTCTCTTGTTCTTCTCTAATTTTATTAGGTGTCCACTCATCGTTAACTACAGTTGTTCTTAGTATTGCAGTGTCTTTGGATTCTGTTCTGTTGCAGTGGGAGCACTCTGCTGGACACGGTCTTCTAGAAAGAGAATCGGCATTTCTGTGGCTTATTCCGGCTCGGTGTTTGATCTTAAAGTCGTATTCCTGAAGTCGTTCAATCCATCTGGATATTTGACCCTCTTGATTTTTGAACTGCATCACCCACTTAAGGGCTGCATGATCGGTCCGGATTAAGAATTTTCTTCCATATAGATATTGGTAGAAGTGTTCCACGGACTTCACAACTGCCAGAAGTTCTCTTCTCGTGACGCAGTAGTTTCGGTCAGGTTTTGAGAGCACTTTACTAAAATAACCCAGAACTCTTTCCTGTCTTTCCTGAATCTGCAAAAGCACCCCTCCTATTCCCACATTACTGGCATCAGTATCCAGAATGAATTCTCCCTCTAGTTGTGGGTAGCCTAATATTGGTGCTGTGGTTAAATATTTTTTCATATGTTTCAAAGGCAGTTTGGCAATCTTTGTCCCAGCAGAAATCTCTTGCTTCTTCGGTAAGTCGTGATGATGGCTTAGCGATATCTGCAAACTTTCTTATGAATCTTCGATACTACGTACAGAGCCCAAGAAAACTTCTTATTTGATGTTTACAAGTTGGTTGTGGCCACTGCTTGATGGAAGCAACTTTTTCCTTATCTACAGCCACGCCTTCCTTGCTAACTATATGACCCAGGTAGTTGACTTTATTTTGGAGGAGCTGGCACTTCTTTGGGTTTATCATCAGTTGGGCAGCTTGAAGCCTTTTAAAAACATCTTCTAAGTTCTTTAGATGTTCTTCAAATGTCTTCCCCAAGACTATAATGTCCTCTAAATATACCAGGCAAGTTTTCCAGGATAACCCTTTCAGCACATTTTCCATAAGTTTTTCAAATGTGGCGGTAGCATTACAGAGTCCAAATGGCATGACATTGAATTGCCACAATCTAGATCCAGTGGTAAAGGCTGTCTTTTCTTTATCTACTGGATCCATTTCTACTTGCCAATAGCCAGACTTCAAGTCTAGAGTAGAAAATAGTTTACTTCCGGCTAATGTGTCCAAAGTATCGTCGATTCGAGGCAAAGGATAACTGTCCTTTTTGGTAACACTGTTCAACTGAGGGTAGTCCACACAGAACCTCGTAGTTCCATTCTTTTTCTTAACCAGGACTACCGGAGACACCCATGGGCTGGTAGAAGGTTCTATTACCAAGTCTTCTTCCATTTCCCGAACAATCTTTTCAGCTTCCTCTCTCTTTGCCTGTGGTAACCTTCGAGCTGATTGACGAATCTGCTCGGCGTCATCAATGTCAATTTTGTGTTTGACGACAGAAGTTGTTACGTGCAGAATGCGCCGCCTGCCATAATTTTGAATTTGAACGCTATTTTCCCGCGCGTTGCGCATTGGCGTTCGGCCGTATCTTCTGGCGATAGCTTTTATCTGGAAAAACCATTAGCAGGCCGAGACTCGCTACGCGTCTTCTTCGCCAGCTTTCGAAGCGAGCAGTTCTTTAGTGCTATTCACTAGTTCGGGGATGCTTATTTAGGGCTATTTGGTCGAGTTGGAGACGTGAATTTAGGAATGCCCTCACGTTTTCGTGGATTGAAGCCCCCCGAACATAATTAAGGACATTGGTTTCCTTCGCTAAGGCGGATCTATTTGGTGTTAGCATATTCGAGCTGTTCCTTTTCTGCGCCCAAAAACCATTCTGGGGTGAGTAGCTATTTTACGCTGAGAGGCCTGTCCGTGCGTGTTCTATTAGAGCCCTGTTTTTCCTCTTACAGCAAGACGTACTAGGCAACATTTCGCCTTCGAGCCGTGTTTGACGCAATTTGCGTCCTCGCTCTGGAGTCGCTGGACCTGCTGGGCCACGTGCCGCAACGTTTCGCGAGGCGATTTGTCGAGCCTTCACGGGCCCGCTTCTCCTTGTCGCCGGCGCTCAATTAGGGCACAAGAGGGTACCGTTTTTCGGAGGTAATTAGCCCCGAGGTTTGGCCTTTCGACCTGTGGGAGCGGCGCTGTTATTGTCGGCCCCTAGGCCACCGACGACCGCAAAACGTTCTCGGCCGACGTCGAACCACGATCGCAACGACGTCCAGATCCAGAGCTTCAAGTCTGTCGCAGCGAGCCGCTGACGAGGTGGCCCATTTTTAACTTGTAACATATATGTTTGTCCAAACTGTAAGTACATTTAGTGCATGTGTTACTTAATTAAGGCGGCTCTCATCCTTCATTTCTTGCTAGAATTAAGATTGTCAATGTAAAAGTTATAGAGCTTATTTATGCATGAAATTAAACTATCTTAAATTATCTGTATATGATTTGTGTTAGCTACGGTTCGGTTGTTTTATCGGAGCCATCTTACAGGGAGTATTATGTGCTAGGTACCGAGTTTACAATTTCTTTACAGTTCACCGGGGTGCAATTGTCGTACCTTCAAAAATTGTTGGCGCACTGGGCATTTGTATACTTAATTAACTCATTGCACCCAAGTGTACCTTTTGTATTGTTTGATGCTGCTTGGAAAGATTGCCCAGAATCTTACATCACAAAGGCCTAACAAGAAGGATTTGGCGCCCAACGTGGGGCCTGTTTTTGTTAAGTGTGCTTTGGCGTTTCCAAATTTTGCCAGTTAATGTGATAACCGTAGCTAGCGAACCATTTCTTTTGCATTCGAATTGTTAGGATGTTTTGCGCCGATTTAAATATTTAGTGATAATATTGCATGCGTTGTACTAACAGTATTTTAAGCTATATTTATTCCATTAGTTATTAAGATTTGTGCATGAACCTAATCCATTATTTTAAATATTGCAAATTTATGTAATTGTGCTCTGGTTCGGAGGTTATTGCTATTGGACCGCGTTCAATTTTTTTTTGCTTCTGGATTATTTGATAAGTGCCTGGAGAACTTCTTGCGATTGTACGCTGGTAGCCCGCGTTTTGTTTTTCTAAATTTAGTAGTAAGACATTCTTTGATCGTGATTAGTTATCAAAGTTTTGCACGTTGCGTCCCTCGTGTGCCTTCGCGTCTCGCGCTTTTATTATTGATTATCTGTCAATTTTCTACTAGGTTTTCTTGTCATAATCATTCAGTATGGATATCGATCGGCTTCTTGTAGAGGAGTTAGATTACGAACTGCGAATTAGGGGTGTCTGTTGTGACGGTAATTCTGGAGATAAGCGTAAGCTCTTGCGTGCACGGATTAGATTGGAGAAATCTGGGAATGCATCTTTTCCCGGAATTGAATTGAGTATTGAGGAGGAACTAGATATTTGTTTCCGGAAACTGGGAATTTTAGTGGAGGAAATTTCGGCCCTGGGACATCTTGTTCGTAATAGCAACGATTATAAGCGCCTTCAGACTAGGTTGTTGCATGTGTCGAATCGTCTGGAACGCTTGAACCCTACGGGATCTTTATGCGATAGGAGGAATGAGTTGTATAATCGCTGCTTAACAGCTATGGATGATCTGGAAGTGAAATTAGCGTCGGTTAGCGAAACTACAGCACCTTCGGTTTCACGCGTGGCTAACTTATTAAATTTGGATGACAATTATTCGCAGGTCGATGAGCAAAGTCTCGATGAGGCGCACGATCATCCTCAGAGTCAATCTAGAGCTCCTGTCGAGTTTCCTTCGCAAGTCCGATTTAGTTTGCCTGGCATTAGTAACTTTGAACCCGCGTCTCGCTGTAACAATTACTTACCGATTAATAAATGGAACCTTAGTTTTGATGGCCATTCGGGGTTGTCTAGTTTTCTGGAAAGAATAGAGGAATTACGTATCGCACGTGGCGTTTCGAAAGAGCATCTCTTCCGGTCAGCTGTCGAATTCTTTACTGATCACGCATTAATTTGGTACCGTTCGATTAGGGATACAGTAGGTGATTGGGATGCTTTAGTTAGGGCATTGCGTGCTGCCTTTCTCCCTTGCGATTATGAGTCCGGGTTATGGGATGAGATTCGGAATCGCACTCAAGGTGCTGACGAGCCGGTCACTGTCTTCGTGGCTGTCATGGAAAATTTATTCCTCCGTTTACCTTCGGTGCCCTCGACGTATACGCGGCTTAGCTTGATCCGACGAAACTTATTGCCGCATTTCCAAACACATTTGGCCCTGGAGACTATCCATACTATCGCAAATTTGATCCAGACTTGTAAGGCAATTGAAGATGCACACGTACGTGCTCAAGGGTTTCGTGGGCCCCCAACTAACGTTAGTCGCATGTTAGAGCCTGACCTCGCGTATCAAAGGCCTAGAGCCCATCCTAGGATTCATACGATCGCCGTTTCACCCAATGATAATTGCGCTCCCTCTAGAGATTCTTTCGCAAAATTGAATAATCCTGTCGGTGCTTCTCCACCGCGTTGTTGGAATTGCAATCAACTTAATCATCGTTCTATCGATTGTCCCTCGCCGAGGAGACGTCATTGTTTTCGCTGCGGGAAACCCGACGTTACGATTAGGACGTGCCCTTCGTGTTCGGGAAACGGAATTCAGCGCCGTTAGGAGACCGACTAGCGTGCGTTAGAAAAAATCCTCAGGTCACTAGTTCTGTTATGGAGGCCTCCTATTCAAAAGCGGTTCTAGATTTTATTTTGAGTCATGCTGGCCCTGATGAGCGACCCTATCTACAAATCTCTATTTTTGGAAATAAGCTTCTTGGATTATTGGATTCTGGCGCTTCACGCACGATTCTAGGTAGAGAAGGTTGGGAATTGGTAAAAGGCCATTGTCGACTTGAGTCAAGTCAAGCCCCCGTGTGTCGTATCGCTAATGGCATGGAATGTCGAAGCTTAGGGACTGTCACGGCCCCGATAACTCTTCGCGACAAAGTTTGCTTTATGGACGTAATAGTTGTGCCTTCTATACCACATGCTTTAATTTTGGGTACGGATTTTTGGCGTCGCATGGGTATCGTGCCGGACCTTCGAAGTAATGAATGGACGTTTTCTAAGGATGACTTAGTTCCTGTCGTGAACGCTATCCAGGCCGTCGAACATTTGACGCAGTCTCAGCGCGAGCAACTTGACGTATTCGTTAAGAACATTTTTGAGCAGATGGGAGATAAACTCGGTTGTACGCATTTAGTTGAGCATGAAATTAAGACGACTTCGCCCCCTATCAAACAGCGATACTATCCTATTTCCCCTGCTCTTCAGAAACAGGTGGATCTGGAGTTGGAAAAGATGTTGGAAGAGGGAATTGTGGAACCGTCCACTTCCGCTTGGTCATCACCTATTGTCATGATCAGGAAAAAGGATGATAGCTATCGTTTTTGCGTTGATTTTCGCCGTCTCAATAAAGTTAGTCAGCCTGATGCTTATCCTATTCCGTATGTATCGAGTACGCTGGATAAACTTCGTGATGCGCACTACCTCACTACTCTAGATATTAAATCGGCGTATTGGCAAATTCCTGTTGCAGCCTCCTCGAGGCCTTTGACTGCGTTTACTGTCCCCAATCGCGGGTTGTATCAGTTTTGTCGCCTACCGTTCGGTTTGCATACGGCCCCGGCCACTTGGCAGCGGTTAATCGACCGTGTAGTTGGCGCCGATTTAGAGCCCTATGTGTTTACATACCTTGACGATATTGTGATCTGTACGCCCACCTTCGATAAGCACCTGTCAGTTCTTCGGGAGGTTGTATCTCGTTTGTTGTCTGCTGGCCTTACCCTAAGTAAGGACAAGTGCCACTTTTGTAAGCCCGAGCTTAAGTATCTTGGTTATTTGGTGAATTCGAAGGGTTTGCTGGTCGACCCGGAAAAAGTGGAGGCGATCACGCGTATCCCTACTCCTGGTTCGGTTTCCGAGGTACGCCGTGTTATCGGTATGGCGTCATGGTATCGACGCTTCGTACCAAACTTCTCGTCACCTATAGGCCCGCTGACGACTCTTCTTCGGAAGATGAGCGTTGTGAATATGCTTTTCGCACAATCAAGGAACACTTGATTTCGGCCCCGATTTTGGCATGCCCGGATTTCTCCGTGCCCTTTGTAATACAAACTGATGCCTCGGGTTATGGCATCGGCGCGGTCCTTACCCAACAACAGGCCGATGGTGAAAAGGTCATTTGTTACATTAGCCGTTCGCTGACTAAGAATGAACGCAACTTTAGCACGACTGAGCGTGAATGTTTGGCTGTCCTTTTCGCGATAGAGAAACTTAGACCGTATGTTGAGGGAACAAAATTTACCGTGGTGACAGACCATTATAGCCTGAAGTGGCTTAACGATATTAAGGACCCGGTTGGTCGCATTGCGCGTTGGGCTGTCCGTCTGCAGCAGTATGACTTCAACATTGTCCATCGTAAAGGCAAAGAGCATGTTGTGCCGGATACTCTATCTCGTGCTGTTCCGGTTATTGATACAGTTAATGTTCCACCCGAACCTATTCGCGACCCGTGGTATAGGCGTATGTGTCATCAGATTGGAACTAACCCTCGAAAATTTACTCAGTGGCGACTTAATAACGGTCAGCTGTTTAAGTATGATCGGTCTAACTACCCTGATCTAGCGGATGATGAAGAAGACCATTGGAAGCTCGTGGTCCCTAAACCCCGGCGCCGCGAAGTTATTAGGCAGAATCACGACGACCCCACCGCTGGTCACACTGGCGTAAATAAAACTTTCCATCGTATCGCGCATAAGTACTATTGGCCGAGATTACGATACGACGTAGCCGCGTATGTCCGCCGTTGCGAAACGTGTCAGCGCATTAAACCCGAACAAAGAGCCCCTGCTGGTTTTATGGGAGGTCATTCCCTTATCTCGAAGCCTTGGGAAGTCATTTGTGGTGACATTGTGGGCCCGTTGCCTCGATCATCGCGAGGATATGCGTATATTCTGGTTGTGGCCGATTGCTTTAGTAAATTCGCACTCACGTTCCCCTTGCGCTCCGCGTCTGCTAATTTGGTCTCCCGCCATTTTGAGGAAGATGTTTTCTTGATGTTTGGCGCTCCAAAGCGCATTGTGTGTGATAATGGCGTCCAATTTCGTAGCCGCGAATTTCAGTCCCTAGCGAACCGATATGGGTGTAAGATTTCGTTTACAGCCAATTACCACCCTCAAGCCAACCCGACCGAACGTATAAATCGAGTGTTGAAGACCATGTTGACCGCGTATGTCGCCGATCTTCATCAAGATTGGGACAGATATCTCTCTCATGTCGCTTGCGCGATTCGCACTTCGGTTCATGAAGTTACGGGGAAGACCCTGTACTTTATTAATTTTGGTAGAGAGATCTCGCTTAAGCACGAATCTCCCCCGGACAACGAAAACCCTGAGCTCCAATTCGATCGTAGTAAAGACTTGAATGCCCGTGCCTCGCTCATCAATAAACTTTATGTAGAGGTAAAACGTCGGCTAGGTAAAGCGTATGAGAAATCTAAAGCGCGTTACGATCTTCGCCGCCGTCCCCTAGAGTATGTTCTTGGACAAGCCGTGTTGCGTAGGAACTACGTGTTGTCGGATGCCGCACGCCAATTCACGGCCAAGCTCGCCGCGAAGTTTGTGGGCCCGTTCATTATTAATCGGAAATTCTCTCGGTGGGTGTATGAGCTTAAAGATCCGGATGGAAATGTGATGAAGGGTACTTGGCACGCCAAAGATTTGAAGCCATATGACGACTCGGCTATGGACTAGTGTCCCTTTCGTATAGAGTTTAGGGTGGTTGGTTGGGCATTTGTAGGGTAGGTCACTATTAGGAAACGCTTTCATCTTGTTTTTCTCCTCTTATACCGCTAGGGTGGTTGGTTGGGAATTTGTAGGGTAGGTCACTATTAGAAAACGCTTTCATCTTGTTTTTCTCCTCTTATACCGCTAGGGTAGGTTGGTTGGGCATTTGTAGGGTAGGTCACTATTAGGAAACGCTTTCATCTTGTTTTTCTCCTCTTATACCGCTAGGGTAGGTTGGTTGGGCATTTGTAGGGTAGGTCACTATTTTGGGGAGCGTATTCAACTTGCTTTCCCGTCTTCGAGGCATCTTCGGGTAGGTCACCCTTAGGAATTTTGGCATCGTGTTTTCCCTCCGGTGAGGTTTACTTTTTGGCCACTTTCGGGTGGGCCTCTTTAGGGTATGGCCCTATCGGTTTTTTTTTATTGCGAATGTTACTTCGGCTAGTGCCGATTTTGCCTTCGGAAAGGACTACTATTGGAGATCCGTTATCGCGGTCTGATATGTCCTCGTGTTGTATAATGTTGTGTTGGAGCCGGTTAGTCCTTCATCCTTCGCCTTCTTGTCTTATGAGCTGTATCTGGCTTCTCGCCTTTCTCGTCTGGTGTGAATGTGTTCTCTGTTGTAAATGGATCCTCTGGTGCGAGTGCGATGAAATCTGGCTATACGTATAATTTACTTCTCTTTGAACTGGTGTGATTGTGATCTTTGGTGCTGAATGGATCTTGGGTGTGAGTGGGATTAAGACTTGTAGAGATTTCCTCCAGGCCGTTCGGGGCGCTGCAGGGTCTCTCGGTCAGTATGTGTGTCGAATGGCGTGTGTGTTGGCTCTGCCTATCACTTCTTTGGTTTCTGTGGCCCTCTTTTCCCGGGGTTACCTTCTCCCCTTTAGCGTCAAAAGAAGAACCCTAACCGTCTTCGTTGCTTAGTGTTGTCCCATTTCGGTCTCACAGTACCTCAACTGTGGAGGTCTTGCTTCCGCCTCGGGGTTTTGTTTTGTAGGAAGTTGTCAGGGGGGGTACTTGGGAAGATACGGGGTGATGTTGAGGGGTTCTTAGGGTTGGAGCTTCCTCGCGATGGGTCGTTACGGGACTGCTCACCGGCGCAGCATTTTCACCCAGCAGCGACGAGCCGTCTCGATCCCTGTCGTGGAGTTGATCTGGCCACGGGTGCCTCTTGGGGTCACTACCGCCTTCTCAAGTAGTTGCCTTATCGTGGGGTGGGTTTAGGTTTTCAAGTGTGTGTGTTCGTAAGCGTATTAGCGGGGTGATACCCTTTCTGGGTTTTTTTCTTTTTTTGTCTGACCAAGCTGTCTGGCGTAGATTTCTTTGTGTAGAAAAAATTTCTGCGAAATTTTTCTGTTCTGGTAAGGGGGGAGTTGTTACGTGCAGAATGCGCCCCCTGCCATAATTTTGAATTTGAACGCTATTTTCCCGCGCGTTGCGCATTGGCGTTCGGCCGTATCTTCTGGCGATAGCTTTTATCTGGAAAAACCATTAGCAGGCCGAGACTCGCTACGCGTCTTCTTCGCCAGCTTTCGAAGCGAGCAGTTCTTTAGTGCTATTCACTAGTTCGGGGATGCTTATTTAGGGCTATTTGGTCGAGTTGGAGACGTGAATTTAGGAATGCCCTCACGTTTTCGTGGATTGAAGCCCCCCGAACATAATTAAAGACATTGGTTTCCTTCGCTAAGGCGGATCTATTTGGTGTTAGCATATTCGAGCTGTTCCTTTTCTGCGCCCAAAAACCATTCTGGGGTGAGTAGCTATTTTACGCTGAGAGGCCTGTCCGTGCGTGTTCTATTAGAGCCCTGTTTTCCCTCTTACAGCAAGACGTACTAGGCAACATTTCGCCTTCGAGCCGTGTTTGACGCAATTTGCGTCCTCGCTCTGGAGTCGCTGGACCTGCTGGGCCACGTGCCGCAACGTTTCGCGAGGCGATTTGTCGAGCCTTCACGGGCCCGCTTCTCCTTGTCGCCGGCGCTCAATTAGGGCACAAGAGGGTACCGTTTTTCGGAGGTAATTAGCCCCGAGGTTTGGCCTTTCGACCTGTGGGAGCGGCGCTGTTATTGTCGGCCCCCTAGGCCACCGACGACCGCAAAACGTTCTCGGCCGACGTCGAACCACGATCGCAACGACGTCCAGATCCAGAGCTTCAAGTCTGTCGCAGCGAGCCGCTGACGAGGTGGCCCATTTTTAACTTGTAACATATATGTTTGTCCAAACTGTAAGTACATTTAGTGCATGTGTTACTTAATTAAGGCGGCTCTCATCCTTCATTTCATGCTAGAATTAAGATTGTCAATGTAAAAGTTATAGAGCTTATTTATGCATGAAATTAAACTATCTTAAATTATCTGTATATGATTTGAGTTAGCTACGGTTCGGTTGTTTTATCGGAGCCATCTTACAGGGAGTATTATGTGCTAGGTACCGAGTTTACAATTTCTCCACAGTTCACCGGGGTGCAATTGTCGTACCTTCAAAAATTGTTGGCGCACTGGGCATTTGTATACTTAATTAACTCTACCGATATCAATTCCGCGACCCTACTACCGATTGAGCCGGCGGCCGGCAAATTGCACCCAAGTGTACCTTTTGTATTGTTTGATGCTGCTTGGAAAGATTGCCCAGAATCTTACATCACAAAGGCCTAACAAAGTTCTTCCCGTTTTTCCTTCTTTTGGTACAAAAATATCACGATGTCGAAGAAGAAATTCGTTTATTTTTCTTTTCTCCACCCGATTCAGAGATTGACCAGCAACTGCAATCATTTGCTCGAATTTGTCCTTGGAATTATCAGGAGTAGTGGTCTGATGAATTATGGACGTTACTGGTACACAGGTTCCAATTCTGGTCTCTTTCTTGATGATAATTGGGTGATCATTAACGTTTATGAGACGTACTGGAATTTCTTTAGCAGAAGTGACCAACCTTTTTCCGATCAAAATTCCTCGACCAACCTCTTCATCGTGGTTCCAAAGTTCCATCATGACAGGTGTTCCTCCTTCCACAGTTCCTTGCAGCCGCGCTACTATAATGGTTTCACTTCTACCAGGTACCACCGTATCTTCCTGTACAGCTGCTTGCGCGGTACTGTCCTCATATGGATGAAGAAATACCTCTTCGGCACCAACTTTAATCACTCTGTTCTTAAAATCCAACTGAAAACCATGTAAGTTCATTACGTCCATTCCTAATATAACATCTTCTTTGATATCAGCGACAATGACAGTATGTGTAAACTTTTCTGTACCAATTCCTAATTGAACCTGGATTTTTCCATAGACGTTGGCACTTTCACCTGTGGCAGTCCGCAGTCGCAATCTTGTTGGTAAAGTCTCTTGCGGTTATTTATAGTGGTCGGTCGTATAATGGTTCTGGTCGCTCCAGTATCCACCAACATTATATACTTTCTACCATTTACTTCGCCGTCTACGTATACACTATCATCGCGACATTTCAAAGAGGCTATCAGTATGAGAGGGTTTTTGGAACGGTTCTGGGTCGAAGCTGCCCCCCTACGCCGACCCGTTCTAGTTTTCCTGCTGCGTGGTTTCTTGATTGGTAGTGATCCTAGGGCGTTTACACGATCTGCGTACATGTCTGATCTCACCACAATGCCAGCACCTGATAGTCTTCGTCTTCTTATTAGTAAGGCTTTTTATCATGTTAACCAGTTGGTCGAATTTATCTTCATTTTCTTCTTCTTTTACGGTTCTTACTTTACTGAATCCCCCGGAAGCCTGCGTAGCCGCTTCGTATTCAAGAGCAGCGGACAAGACATTGACCAATGTTTTGTGACGAGCTAAACGGAGTGTTCTTTGCATTTCAAGGTCACGGAGTCCATCCACAAATGTTTTGTTTGGACAGCCAAACATTCCATCATTCTTTCTGGAGCTGATGGGTAGACAAATCGTACCAACTGGGCAATGTCCACTTCGTATTCTTGAAGGGTCTCGTGTCGCTTCTGTTTGCGATTCTTTATCTGTGATTGGTACACATGCTCCAAGTGTTCGTGGCCATATCGCATGGTTAATATTTTTTTAAGTTGTTCAAAGTCATCCGTCTCTTCAACAGGTATGGTCTGAAGAATATCCAAGGCATCTCCTCGAAGGGCAATGGTCAGATTTACTGCTTTTTCTCTTTCAGACCATTTGTTCGCTCTTGCAGCTGTTTCGAACTGTTTTAGGTAATTGGTCCATGACATCTTTCCGTCGAAGGTTGGGGCTTTCATACGAGCAGAACTTCCAATTCCTTCCAATTTTAGTTTTGAATCCACCTTAGAGCACTTTATTTCATCGTCCTTCATCTCTTCTGTATTTTCCACAACTTGTCTTTCTGTTTTCTCCTTTTCCTCTATTTTCTTCTCCATCTCTTTTATTTTCTCCTCAACAGAAGACATCTTATTTTTCACAGAAGAAATTTCAGTTTTCATACAAGACATATCTGAAGCTACCTTACCTTCTAAAGCAGAAATATCAGAAAAAATTTCAGTTTTCATACAAGACATATCTGAAGCTACCTTACTTTCTAAAGCAGAAATATCAGAAGAAATTTCAGTTTTCATAGAAGACATTTTATTTTCCAAATCGGAGGAAATTTCGTATCAAAGTCATATCAGAAGAGATTTTTTTTCTAAAGACAAAATATCGGAAGAGATTGCAGAAATTATAGCAGAAGACGTACCATCCGTAAATAGAAACGTTTCGGGATCCAAACCCTCACTTTCTATTGCTTGTCTAAGTCGAGCTGCCAACTCTGATTTCTTTCCTGTTGTTTCCAGTTCACGATCTTCTAATTCCCGTCGTAATTCGGTCACTTTCAAATCACTCAGTTTTCTAGACATTTTTACACACTATTTATTTAAAGTATCCGACTTCTGACACCAATGTAACGTTTATTTATTTATGACAGTTTTTGACAAAACTAATTTATATCACAGTGACCAGAGTTAATTAATTTATTTAAATATTATCTTGGCAACCTAAGGGATTAGAGCAGGAGCGCATTGTTGCTCGAAATGGGTCGCATGACACTATACTTTAATATTATTTGTAATACAATAAATAAATAAAATTGATCTACTACATAAAGCTTTTATTGCCTCTCTCTAGCTAATTAAAAATATGATTATTTAATTATGCTTTACTGTAATAAAGTTATGTTGCTCTTTCTATATTATATCCATTTGCAACTTTTGCGCCGAATAGCAATTTGTGACTCCTATATGCAGGGTTGGATTGTTACACTGTTGTTGAATTTAACCATTATATGGCAAATGCTCAATTCTGAAGAATGACAGATAACCATAAAATCCCAAACAAAACTGTTCGAAACAAAAAATGCGTATGTTGACAACAAATTAACCAAAAATCAATCAGTTCACCTCAGGTAAATTATAACAATGCTTTTATAATAATCAAGTAGTTTGGCTAACCTGGAATTTGTTTTACAAGTGTAAAAGGACGCTAACTCTCATTTGTTTTTTCTTTAAAGCACGCCGATCTCTTTCCCGGCTTTCGCAAAGAACGCCAAGCTTGTATTTGCTTCCTGGAAAGCTCCATAGGTCACCATAGCAACATGATTTACAATTGTTTATCTGTAAGTGTACATTTTTTTTATCTTACTTTTTAATTGTTTTTGTTTTTCATTCAGGAAGCTATAACCTCACAATTAGTCGTACTTTTTATTTTTAGTTAATAAACACTGATTAACACGCCACCACCACCTTCTTGTAATCTTCAGCAATTCTCAGGTTGCTTCTCTTATGCTCTTTGCATAATCTGTGCCTTCTTGCACTGTTTTATAATCCCTTTAGCTGCGTCATCGATTGTTGACACTTCGATATGAATGCAAACCGTCTGTTGAAGTTTTATTTAGAATACATGCAAAACAAGCAGAAACAATCAGTGTTTAGTACGACTTACGATATGGACAAGTATTTCAGTTACAGCTTACATTATGGGTGTCCCAAAATTCGCGCACTCTTTTGTCGAATTTTTTTATGACCTTTTCGCATAAATGTGGCTGAATTTCGTTGATACGAGGTTCAATTTTGTTTTTCAAGGCGTGGCTGGTCGTGGACTAGTTCGCATAAACCATAGACTTCAAAAAACCCCAAAGAAAAAGTCCAACAGCGTTAAATCGCATAATCTGGGCGGCCAATTCTGATCACCAAAACGGGAAATTACACGACCAGGAAATGACTCATGCAGTAATTGAATTGTTTCTCGGGCTGTATGGCATGTGGCACCGTCTTGTTGAAACCACATGTCATCCACATCCATATCTTGCATTTTTAAAATTAATTAATAAATTAAAATTTAAAAAAAAATTAAAATATTGCTCCACATTGAAAACGCGTTGTGCTTTCGTGTAGCGCTCCTTTTTAAATAACCCTGAATTGTCAGCTGTCACGCTGTATTTTTTTTTCGTTGGCCACACTTTACCGCACAAATGGCGCAAAATTCAAATCTTGCGTGAATTTTGGGACACCCGTTATTTGCTAACCATCAATAGAAATAAATAAAAACATGGCATTTACTTGCTTTTTGTTGTTTTTAAACATTCTGTATTTCTCATTGAAGAAAGCCCTTTTTTACTTACGAAGGATCTCAGGGTTTGTATAAATTGAAAAGTGGCCACCCTAATCCCGGCATACCCTTATTTTGAGAGTGCAAAAATACGTGCTTTACTGTTTTTTTTTTGCTATTATTTGAGTTGAACCGCGCGCTCCCTTTGTCGCGATTATCAGCTGGTAGGAACAATTTATTGTTAGAGGGTTGTTTTGTTTTGTGGATTAATTATATAGTTCAGTCTTCTAATAATCTGGTAGCCCAACGAGGGGTCGTGGTATTGGTTTGTTAATTAATGCAGTCTTAACCTCTTAATTGCTAGCATTTTCGACGACAAACGCGAAGGACGGACGAGAATTTCCGTAACCTCCAAAAGGAAACATTTGTGCTGTGAAATATAGTGTATAATATGATCCTAGATTCACTTATAGGATGATAAAGAAGACTCTTGGGATTGGATTCGCAGCACTAAAAAAAATACATGAAGAATTACAGGTAACGAGGGCGATTTGTCGTTGGGTGTCTCACAAAATTACGGAGTTCCAAAAAGGAAAGAGTCAAAAAACTCAGTCAAACTTTGGAAATGTTGAAAGAAGGCGGACACCAGATCGTTTAAAAAAGTAGCAACCAACGATAAGACTTTTCTGACATTTTGACACATTAAGAAAGGTGGATAAGAAACTACACCGAAAAGCAGCTTTTAGTAAAAGAGTATTGGATGCTGTTTTGCAAGAAGCACAGGTCTGCTCAAAGTCATCAAGTTGAAGCCACAGAAGATTAGTAATAGCTAAAAGATATTTACTACCAGGTGCCTTTCTGAAATTATGCATGTTTTGACAAGTAGGGTTTAATGTTACACCAAGGTAATGCTTTGCATTGACCATTAATACTTGAATTTCCACTACGTAACTATATTAAAACTAGAACGCGTTGGCCAGCCTACGTCTGGCTCTGCCAGCGTAAAGAAACGGTTAACAATAAAAATGCTTGCTTAAGCTGGTAGTCAGCCTACGTCCGGCCCTGCCAGCGTTAATAGTACAAATGCTTGCTGTCGACGGTCTCGCCACTCGTGCTTATGATCGGCATGTGCGCGCGCCAGTGCTTACGGTAGGACGGCCGGCGGCATCAGCTCTTATAATATAAGATGATTGAGCATCTACTTATCGGCCAGGTTTGATTATATGTGACTTTTTGGCTATTCCTAAATTTGAGAAAATCTCTACGAGGAGTTTCTGAAAACGAAATAGATGGAGCAAAATTAAGCTTTTTACAATATTTCACAAACCGAATGACGAGTGGCTTTTGATTTGAAATAAGATAAATATATTGATATGGGACGGAGGATTATTTTCAACATAACTTCTTTTATCTTACCATTTACAGCTCAACGTTTCTATTCAATATTTGAATAATAGTAGGATCGTTTTGACGGATTTTCATAATTAAACTTGTGAACATTTCGTTTCAATCCAATTTTTCTAAGATGAAATTTCAAACTAAAAATTCAATACACGTTTATATTGCTTACAGTCTGAATGGAGATTTAAAAATTGGAAAAATGAAGAAGCGTTATGTGGATTAAAAAACAAAGAGTGATTAACATGCCGGCTACAAATAGCATAGCATACCAAGACGTAACTAATAATTATTGCGCAACACTGCAAATTATAGCTTCGTGTTTTGAATCTTTGGAATGCATAATAACACTTAATGGCAACGCAATTTATAATTTGACTATGTACGCTAATGTACTTCTATTTCAGTCACAAATCGAATGTTTGTTTGTAGCATTTTGCAACTATAAGAGATCTTTATTCTTTGGTATTTAATCGGTATCAAAAGTAATGTTTAGAATTTAAATGGCTTTTGTGACGGTTGAAATAGACTGTGGAGGGCACCATATCAACTTTCTTCGTGACATAACTGCAGTTGTTTATAGCAGTATATTTATTTGGAGGCGTTATTTAGAAATGGTAGTTTACGTAACAAGTCCGGTAAGAGCATATTTACAGGACGCGTACGCACATTTCAGGCCGATGCCGAATGAGTTACGTACAACATTTTTGGGCACTTGTGATTCTTCTTAATTTTACCTAAATAATGAAACATCATAATAACAAACAAACATTATACCTTCGTAAAAATCTAAAAATAATTGTAGTTTAATTCCTTAGTAACCACGATAAACACATATTGCAAACCAATTATCAATTTTCCAAAATAGTCCAGTAAAGAAACATTTTCCACCAGCTAATGGCGTCCCCGAAAATATGGCGCGAATTTCAAATTGAAATTGTTTAAAATAAATGGCTTTCGTAAATACACAGTTTATTAGTAATTCTAATTTTTTTAATATTTATAACTTTTATATGGCAATTATGAAAAGGGGAGTGAATCGTGATATACATATTAATATAATATGGTAGACAAAATTCGTATTGACGCAACAAATTTCTATATTCAACAAAAATACTTTGTAAGTAGTGAAATGAAAATTTACATTTTGTACAAACAGTTAATGAAAATCGCAACTCTTTTAACAAAATTTGGGTTTATTTACTAAGTAAATGTCATTGTTTCGACAAAATATTTTGTCAAAAAGGAGTTTAATTAAACAACATTTAGAAAAATTTATTGAACAAGAACAGAAAAACTAAATTATTTTTTTAATACACAGCAGACTGCAGAAGCCGTTTAACCGTGATCATAGAGTACAGTTATTATGCACAATACAGATTCCATAATATAAGCAAACAAAATCTGGTGTGATATACGCACATAACTTCCTTTTACAGTGATCTTGTAATTAGCAAAAAATTTAATTTTGAATTTTTAAGCATTTGTCAAAAAATTTATAAAATTGCAAATTCTACAAAAACCGTACAAAATAAAGCGTTAGTTGAAAAGACAAATTTTCTCTAAAATGTAATAATATACCGGGTGTTCTATTTAAAATAGGAGTTAATAAAAAACAAGAAAAAGCAAAAGAAACCCAATTTTAGAGGTATTCAACGTGAAAATCACATCAATACCTACACATTAAAAATGTAATAAAAGTGTTAAGTTTGAAATAAATTGTTATAGCCGCTTAAAAATCGAAAAAAAACTGAAAGATCACAAGAGTAAACATCATACTTCCGGTTATGCGATTTTCTTCAAAAGCTTGCTGTCGCATCTACATTGTACACAAAACTTATACATGAAGCTTCAACGCCATACCTTTTTTCGTTTTTGAGATATTCTGTTCACACACACACACACACACACACACACACACACAGGCAGACAGATAGACAGACACACAGACAGACAGACACACAGACAGACAGAACAATGAACAAAAATATGTTTTTTGCGTTCAGGGGACTCTAAAACGTGAAGATCTGTTGAAAACTCAATTTCGAATGGTAAATCCAATACTTCCTTTATTTTAAAAGAAAGTAAAAATAATTCAGATTTAAATACATAATGAAATCAAAAAAATAACATATGAAAATATCCCCTTTCTTAGTTAAAACGCTGTTAAACTCTTCTATGAGTTTCAACCCTTATTTCAGCCGTGTTCTTCACAACGTTAAGGTTTTGAACGGTCAACAGTCCTTTTTGAAAAACTTCGAGAGGGTTCCAAGTAGGGAGATCACTTTGATAGAACTCGTACAAAATGTTTAATCACTTGAAAAATGCTACAAATTGAAGATTTGTTAATAACCAAATCATCAACACGATGACCGAGCGCTTCTGCAACATTTTTTTCATCACAAACATCAAAGGATTTTGACTCACTGACTAGTTTTTGTTCATGTCATTTTACTTTCTGTTGTTCCTTCTTAATTTTATATTTGATTGTTCAGTTCTATGTACAACTATTTTTACCAATTTCAATTGCTTTTCACACTTTTTATTTGCTAAAGTCATTTTTCTCTGTCTCTCTTCCAACATCCTTTTCAACATTTCAATTTCACATTCGTCGAAAGGTACATTACCTAGAGTTGGTACAAATACAAATTATCAGCATTTAGTAGTTTAGGGATGGGGCCATAATTATATACCGATGGGGCTATAATTGTATGTATGTAACAGCAATAAAATAACATGAACAAGAAAAGAACACGTATTGCTTGAGTAACAAAAAGAGATAAACATAGTAGCAAATATTCTAGTAGGCCTGACGCTCATTTTAATTATGACATAAGTCAACTAAACATGCCTACTAAAATAATTTTTCGTATGATCATCTCTTTCTTACTCAAGCATTTTATTTTGCTGTTCATGTTATCTCATTGTTGTTATATATAATTATGTCCCCATCCGAATAATTCTGGCCTCATCGGTATAACACTCACATACATTGATTTAAATCTTCAAATCTTACAAAACACCGTAGACACATTCCCCATTTTTTGGAAACCGCTACCAACATTTCGCTAGGGGAATCTAGTTACTTCCGCTGAATGACCAGACTCTCAATTGTAGCGTCTCTTATGGCTAGTTTGAATAACATGCAATGGGCACGAATGGCTGAAAATTCAAAATTTGCAGTGCAGTGGCAAATGCGAAATTTACAATATGGTAAATCGCGAATACGAGTGACAGTGGATGGTTATTATTAGAGCACGGATTTCTAGCTATATATTTATTTTTAGGTTGAAAAGAATATTTTTCCACAACCGTCTTAAAAGTCATTACTACTAAAATCTATCATTGAAGTAGACGTTTCTCTTACTTTTATAACAGTTATATTATTTGTTTTCCAGAAAACTTTGTTCATAATTAAAGTTAGTGCATTAAGAAAAAACATTTTTGTTCATGCTAAATTTAGAGTATGTTATACAGGGTGACTTAAAGATACAAAAATATTATTTCGTGAAATAAAAACTCTTAGAAATGTTAATTAAAGAACATAAAAATACAAACAAGAATACTTAATAAACTTTCTTTATTGAGATTATTAAAAATTAACAAAATCAATTTTAACGTGAATTGTTCAGCTGCTCTACTAAGTTGTTTAGTCACAAAATCGTATATTTTTAAATAAATAATAGTAATTTACGATACAAGCGCGTAAAGCTAGTCTTTAGTCACGAGTGGGGCAGAGTTAAAACACGAGTGAGCGAGCGTTTTAAGTCTCGCGAGTGACTAAAGATGTTTTACGCATGTGTAGCGTACAATATTTTATCTAGAATCTAGGAAACACAACAAATATAAAAAAAATGTAATTGTAAATTAGGATTACTAGCATCCGGTCGTAATTTTGCGTGGTTATAAATTTTAAACCACGTTGCTACTGACGACGTGTCTAATAAAATCATTTTCTCTAGTTTGCGCTCGTACTGAGGCTATTACGATACTTGTTTGCGTATCGTGATAGACACAAAACAATGCTATAATAAAAATACTAAAAGGAGAGTAATTTTTATTTAAAAAAGTGGCAAAGTAGATAAGAAACTGTATGATACCTCGTTTACAAAAAATTTTGTATCACTTACTTCGTTATGGCACTTCTCGCTTCGCTAGTCGTACCCTAAATCCGTGCGTGCTACAAAATTCTTCTTATAGAACTCGTATCATGATATACTATTAAACACGTTGCCACTGACGACGTGAACTAATGAAAACATTTTATTAAACAGTCGTTTTATAAACTAAAAACTGCCAACTAAAAGGCAATTTTACACACTGTTGTAGATAAAATATTTTATAATAATAAATTTAATAAAAATTACTAGCTGTTTCTAGTTTTGATACGGCCCTGTCGCTGGACTCGCATCTCTAAGAAGCAAGAAACAAATAGTTTAATTATCGCGTTCAACACAAAACTGTTTTATAATAAGAAGCCAGTTTTATAAGGCTCGTGTTCAAGAATGTAAATATGACACAATATAACAATTTTAAAAATAATTTGTTTGATAGTATTTTGTAGCACTTATAATAATTACATTAATCAATTAAAAAGTGGCCATTTGATTTCCAATGTGTTAATACTTGAATAATAATTTATTGTTGAACTAATTTTAGTTATAAACATTCAGTCATTAAAATAAGTGCATTTTAGTTTAAAAATTATGTATTTGCGTAGTATACAGCTAGTTGAGGAACAAAACGTATAAACCGATGTCGTCTAGTGGCTAGGATACATGACTTTCCCTTCGGAGGCTCGAGTTGGTTGGATTCCCGGTACCTGATCTTTTTTAAAATTTAATTGTAGTTTACATCTTAACGCACTCTTATTACAAATAGATATGTAACAGGTTAATTTTTTACGCAATATGTACTTTCTTGCTTAATTTATTACAGATTCAGCATTTGGCAGTTAAATAGTTAAATATCATTTGGTTCTTGTTTATTTTATCTATGCCTCAAATTTCACAGATTTTCTGTTTAATTATGGCGACTTAAAAGCCAAAAAGCTTATTTTACTGCAAATTATCTGCACCTGCAAAAAATATCTGTCTGTGCCTTCGACCCACACCTGTATAGAACATACCTGCTTAGCAGAGAAACTAACTCTTAGTTGGGTTGTATATCTGAGGTAGAAATGTTTTCATTGGAAAACTCGAGTTTGTCCATACATTAGTACATAGCAGCACCTTGCAGAATAATAAAATGAGAGTAACAATTGTGGGGGGTTGTTCTTTATTTAAAACGCCAGCCTTAATTTTGTAATTATGAACGATACAATTATATTGAGATGGTATTGAGCCCGCGACTCAACCCTGCTTGCAGCACAACAAATAAGTAAAACAAGTCAGAGCTGGGGTAGTTCATGCAACTGCAAGATTGAAGGTAAATTTCAATCCGTAATTACATTTGCAAAGAAATGCTGCTAGTAATGAGTTTATTTGAGTAAAGAAGGCAAATGGCAGAGCTCGTTTTTTATAGATTGGAGTCGATAATTCTAAATTAGCCAAAAATAAAAGGTGTGTGCAAAATTAAAGCTTAACCAAAATTAATAGAACTGTTACAGAAAGGTTTATAATATGTGCGTGTTAATTGAAGCGTAGATGTCAGAATAATTAAATAGGATATGTTTATGAGCATTTTAAATAAAGGTAATAGAAGCAGAATTATGATAATACGTTGCAATGAGCATAAACCAAACAGAACAGGGCAATTATAATTATTGGATAGTAATATTCGAAAATTTGGAGAAAAGCGAACAGTTAAGAAAATTACAAGAAATGGATATAGCAGGATGTGAAACAAAATTGGTGATTGAACAAACAAGGCAGTGTAATTACGTGAGTGATAAGGGCAATTTACATAAAGCAAAGTGTAGTGGCGCTATGAGACAATTTAAAACCGAATTGAAATTACAATAATTTAGAAATAGTATTTTTGTAAAACATTTTAGTTAGAAGAAATATTAGAGTAAGAAGTTATTGTATTGTATTTGGTCTCAATTTCCGTTTTGTATAACTTAGATAGGCAATTGTTATTAACGACCAGTATCGAGAGACAATTGAATAAAATTATTGAATGATAACCAGTTTTTGTGCTCTCTGAAATTTAATTATTTTATCTAGTAAATCATTAACGATATCAATAAAAAGTACACCATTGTGTCAACAATTTGTCAGTGCACCTGTGAGAATGTGGGGTTCATTTTCCCTCACCAAAAATAATCATCGGGGAAGCCAACGCAGTTCCCGAACATCAGCACATTTTGAATTCCTGAGCCCAATATTTTAGCAGCAGCATACCAGCACAGCGTATAGGAGGCCCCCACAACGCTAGCAGCATTGCACGACCCCGTATCCGGCATATCTGCCGGCATATCTGCCGGATACGGGGTCCAGGACCAGGACCAGGAGCTGCAGTCCGAATGAGCTGCCGTAGCTTTCATCGATAAGGTACCAAATTTTACTAAAAGTAACGGTGTTAGCAACCGGAAATTCGCATGACTACTAGAGCAAACCTTCATGAACGAGACCCAGGCAGAGTTTAGCATCCATCAAAAATCAAATATCCAGTAATTGTTATAACCAAGTTTGAGGTTATGTTGATTCCATAGCGACGCTCCAAAAAAACAATTTAATGTTGTAACAACGAAGTGGATGGTTTTTGCCTGCAAACAAATGAGAAGCAGTGACACTAAGAGCGCGATAATTCAAAATTTACCTGATAAATTACTTATAAAACACCTTTTATTAGTTTAAATCACAAAAACGAAACACTAACCAAAATAAACCGATTTGTGTTAGGAGTTTGACAGAAATTGCGTCTGCGCTCGCTAGTTAAATTTATATTCCACTGGGGTATCACACGAGTTTAATATTAACGTATCAGGGAACCCAGCTTTGAGATATGAGTCATCTTGCCTACCGACCTGGCCTGATGGATGAAGTATAATAAAGGGCACAATACTGTTTACTTTGTAAATAATTAACGAACCCAGTGAGTATTTTTAGTCAGTCGAAATTTGACCTAAATAAAAGAATATTTGCAGGTAGTGGTAATTGCTACTTATTTTGTCATCGTCATTATAATATTACAACACAGATCAAACCATATATGATGGGAGAGAGATATAAAAATGTTCCTACATGCTGATACAGTCAGCAAACTATGAGATTAAAGCGTAGAAAGCCACTTCATTTAATACACAAGCGGTGAGACTACCAACATGCTTACGAATTAAATGAAAATTGATCAAATTATTGTATTAGTACTCTACTTATGTAATATTACACTAAAGGACGCCTACAATGTAATAGTACCACATTGGAACATGTCTCGCATGCCGCTGTATCATTCAAATCATATGCTTGTTGTTAGTATTAACATATTGCGTAATAAAAGTAAATAAAGAAATATTCTGATGACGGTGTGTTGTTTAAAATCCAGGACGAGGTACAGAGCCTATCAAAACGACTAAACAATAAGGCAAAAGAAGAAATATAATATATCTAAAAAACACAATATATATATACCTCCAAGGACCTTATTCTCTGTAAACTAGTTGCGAACAGGATCATAGAGCGAGTTCAAATAAAGTATCTTGGTATTAACTACGTAAAGAAGCGGAGTAGCAAATAACCTAGGCAAATTTGAGAATTTACGAAAATGTAGTAATACCCATTGCTAGAGGGCTTTGCACGAAACTTCCCTGGTAAATGGAAAATTCAAAACTACAAATTTTAAAATATCAAAGGAAAAATTTCATTTCTTTAAATTGTTCACCCTGTATATGTGGGGTTCAAAATATGCATATTTTCCTCCACGTGCAAAATATTACTATCATTTAACTAATAGTTCTTGAGTTAAAGCAAAAATACGCAGTATCATTTTTTAAGGTAGTCACCCTGTATACATTTAATCCAAATGCAAAATATCAACAAATAGTTTTTAAGCTATACCGCCAACAGATGGACAGACACAGAAACAGATAGATATATGGCATTGAGACAGCCTGTTGTTCGACCCTGAAACGTGAAGATCTGAAGACATTTCGAAAGGTGATTTTTTCGCGATTACAATATTTCTTTCGTGTTTTAGACGAAGGAAGTACCAAAATACAAATTAAAACTAACATTAATTAAAATTAAACCAAAATATGAAAAATTGGTAATTAATTCGTTAAGTTAACAAATTGTAACTACCCATTTTACTCATAAAACTTCGTGTTTATTTTGGGGCGGCCTGTATATTCTACAATTCTACATCATTATGAAGGCTGAACGGTTTGCGAAGAAAAAATACAGTAATAAAAAAAATACCGCCGCTAATCCTCATAGAAATATATTCTTAAATAACCAAAACAAACTATACATTTCCGCATATGAAGTCATAATCACCCTTACAGCAAATGAAAGAACTTCGCCTGGGGCACCATAGACTGTATACTGTATATTTTATAAAAGTAAAATTTATCTTCCAAGAATTTAGGATTTTATTGCAGTCATTGTAATAAATCTGTTTAGATATAAATAAAATTAAAGTTGGACCTTTAAAGCAGACAAAAAGAAGGAAGTCCGGTTCAAACCGCTGTATAATTTTTTATATTGATTTGAACAATTCAGATTTTAGGTTTTTATAAAGGAAAATAAAATTGTATTAAGATAAACATAATAATAAAACTATTAATTAGGCAATAAAATGTAATTTTAAATTTAAATTATATTTGGAAACTAATTTTGATAGTCATAGGTCAAATGATAAGCAGCGTATTCAACTCAAAGCAATAAAGCAGTCAAAACCAACTTCGTAACGTGACTGCATATACAATCATTAACATTAAAAAAACAGCTTTGCCATATATGTTTTAGAAATTACAAAATTGGTAATAATAATAATAGCAATAATTATTAATTACAACATTTACACTTAAGTTAACTAACTTTTTACTAAGTTTTGTGTACTATGTAGATGCGACAGCAAGCTTTTGAAAAAATCGCATAACCGGAAGTATGGTGTTTACCCTTGTGATTTTTCAGTTTTTTGATTTTTTTTAAAAACGGCTTTAACGATTTTTTTTAAACTTTACACTTTTATTACATTTTAATGTGTATTGATGTGAGATAGGTCATTTTCCAGTTGAATACTTCTAAAATGGGTTTCTTTTGTTTTTTTTCTATTTTTTTTATTAACTCTATTTTTAATAGAACACCCGGTATATTATTACATTTTTGAATTTAGCTTAAAATTTTAGAGAAAATTTGTCTCTTGAACTAACGCTCTATTTTGTACGGTTTTTGTAGAATTTTTAATTTTTGAGATTTTTTGTCAAATGCTTAAAAATTAAAAATAACATTTTTGGCTAATTATAAGATCACTGTAAAAGGAAGTTGTGTGCGTGTATCACACCAGATTTTGGCAATACATCAAAATCTCTTTACGGTAATAAAAAATAGGAATTGATATGTTAAAAATACCAAACTTCGTACTTAATGTTTTTAATTAAGAGTAGAGGTAAGCGAAAATGTACAATATTAACGTAGCAACTCGCTTCCTGGAGAAGCAAATAGACTACTTACGGCAGCATACGGCCTAGCCGTAGGTTAGAAATGAATCTAAGGCTTTGAAATCAGACGTTAAACCCTTTTTGGAGCTTACCCCACATTTGTAAATCGGGCTGGAAGAACATTGCGTCTAGCGGACAGCGAGGGATTTTGAAAAATATAATCGCCGAGGCGTTGCTCCAAACAACAAGTGAACCAAACTGATAAAAGAAGAAAAATTTGTACGTTGAAAAAAGAATGTAAAAAAATCTGCAAAAGTGCATCTACATGGTGTCCTTTAAAACTATATCGAAAATTTGGAAATTACTGAGGGGCTTAAAATACACAAAAAGTTCATATGATCGCACAGTCTCCGATTACTCGTTATTGAAATAGAAGGCATTTTATTTTAACAATACCACAACAATAGCGATGCAAACGGATTATAATATTAAGCTGCTATGATTAAACAATTCTATTTTATGATTTCTGGCACGGATTTGGATATTTATTACGATGTAGTCGCATTTCACTCGGTAAATCAGAACGTTCAGATTCCTTGACAGGAACCAATAGCAATCAACTTTGAGTGTGCTAGTTAATTTTAGATAAATATCGCCTTAACTAGCACTCATGAACTAACAAACCCAAATGTATGGAAAATTTCGAGTCACTAGTTGTTACGTTACTTACTAGCCTTCTAGCCCACCGCATAGGTGGCCTTATTCTAATTAATTTTTTAACGAATTTAACAAACAAATCAAACTGCAAGAAAAAAAACTTTGGATAGGTCGAATAATGTTGAGGAATGTTCGATATTATGTAAAACAGCAGAAAATCCACAGCCAATGGGATTCGAACCTGCGCTTCCAGAAGGAATTTGATTTGTAGCTAGACGACTTCCGCACTGGACCAGCAATGCTACGTAAATGTACATGCTTATCGTTGCATTAGCAAGGTCGCGGTAACGATAGAGCCGGTGTTATACAATTTTCTCAGCTCCACTTGTTGGGAGCCAAAATTGTCATATATCTTTGGTCACAGCTCCAATTTAAGTGCCAAAATTATTATATAACAAATATTATATTGTTAGAAGAAGTAGTATCAAGAATATTTTCTCAAACACTTACCTTTCTACTTATTGTATTATTTTCAATTGACATCTCTCACTAATGAAAATATGGCATTTGAAATTATGTCATGTGATTCGTATTTGAAAATTACCTCGGCTAGACAGTTAATATTACCAAATTGACTTCTTTGGTCAATTACACTCTCTTATACATTAAATTGAATATCCTTAATCAATCAGATAGTATTTGAAAGATTGGTCTGACATTACAATAAATCAAAATAAAAATGTTGTCAAACTATTTAATCAAATGTTCTAACTTTTTCCAACTTTGATGTTAAAATTAATTAAGAAACCCTAAACCAAAATATGTCAATTTCTAATTATAATTTCCGAAAACGTCGAGTACCCGAATTAATGTAAATTTAGAAAAATAAATATTCTAAATTGCTCTTTAAATATAAATTACAAATATTTTCACTAATTTTGCCGTACCAAACTTCTTATTTATTTCTTAGTTAAATATAAGAAATACATACTAACCTTCTTGAATTATCGCTTGTACCTGTATTTTCTATCAGCTCCTAACTGAATGGCAGCCTGTAAACACCTCCTTTGGGTTGTTCACGACCAAAATAGCTCGTTGCAGCGCTATGACCCCTTAAGATCTGGATATATCGTAGCACAGCATGCCACAAACACAAACACTTGGACCTTTTACTGGTTGAAGCAAAGCTTCAAATAATCCTGAAGTTCTAATTTGAATAACAGTTGTGACCTTTAGTCAAATTTGATGGTAAAGAAGGTTGTCTTGCTATTACGTATCAAATATACAATTATTAATTTCACAATTAAAGAAAATTTAGCCCTTTAACGTGATTATTTTAACGTAGATTATTATTTTTAAGATACTCTTTCACTTCGTGTAAACAACCACACTGGTTGCCCATTACTACTCCCACAAGTTATCTATACACAACTGTTATCACATGATACCCATTAGATATCTGGATATTATTACTGAATTAATTAAGGGATATTATTACTGAATTAATTAAGCATCCACACAGCATGCTGCGTTACACCGGTTGCAATGAAACTGCACCCGATCGGTGATGATAAAAATGTGATAGAAGTAGTCACGCAGACAGGTACAACGCGCCTTGGTCGCATTATCATCAACTGTATGTACAGAAAACTGCATATCACCACACTTTTCAAATGCCAATTGGATTTAGATAGAACTAGTATTTCTGCAATCGGTAGACCTCGAGTTACTTCTCCCTCACATCCCTCTTTAATATAATTGAAATAAAGATGAGACATACCAACACCCATAAGCTAGGCACTGAAATGAAACTCGCCCCCCAAACATCTCTCTCCCTGGAATTTTTGGGTAGATACTAACTATAGGTTATCACTTATCACTTATGAATAAGAGGGAAATATCGTCTGTAAAAATAATCAAAATCGGTAGAGCCGTTATGTAGAAAAAAATGTCGTTTTTTAGAATTTTTTTTTTGGGTATTTACGCCTCGTACGCAGTTAAACCAAAGTCTGGTAACATCATTCTAAAGCTACATAAAATATTTCTTTAAATTTTGATGAAAATACATCTGTAACTTTCGCTGTTAGTGTGGAACGTAGTTTCATGCATACGTACATAGACGGAAATAAATTTTCGGCCAATGGTAGTTTCGAAAGCCCGCACTTTCAAACCGGTGTTAGTACGAGGGGATGTTGAAAAGTCCCTGGCTCAAAATACTTATATTTATTTATATCTTTACTTGGGATATGTACAGACGATAAGTCCAGCGAAATATCCATAACAACTCTACAGCATATACAGTTACATAGTGACCGCTAAAAAGTCGGCATCATATGGGAAACATTTTAATTTTTGATTTTTCAAAAAAATTTTTACGACAATAATTTGTGCTTGTCTAAAAACTTATTTATCCCCTATATCATATATACCGAGTTATTTTTACTTAATTAGAAAATGGCGTTCTTCGAAATTGTCAAAATCTAAAAGGTGCTATTTTTCGGAAGTTAAGTAAAATTTCAATGAAATTTTTTTAGAGTGTATTTGTTTTAGCTAATTTAACAATCTCAAGACCAAAAAATACCTATTTTTCCTTAACTTTAGCTAAAATTTAATTTTTAAATTTCTTAAATATTTCCCAAAATTTTAGATACCAAGGCTTAATTTTAAAATTAAAATTTTTTAAGTGAAGACTTTAAATATTTATAATTGGAAAAAATAATATACAATGTTAATTACTTCTTTAGATTTTTTATTATTCACTGAAAAGTATGTTCGCATAATTTTAACGTTTTTGATGCAACGCGCTTTTTAGGAGAAATATTTTTCAATTAATATCTATTTAAATGGCTTCTAAAAACTCTAATCTAGCCCTGTTAATAAATTACTATTACAAGAATCCTGTACATTTTCTTTTACAGTTGTCTAAATGGGGAGATATTTTAGAACATGTAACCTGGATAAAGAAAAATCTCCTCCTTTAGACAACTGTAAAAGAAATTTTGTTACAGTAATTCATTAACAGAGCTAGATTAGAGTTTTTAGAAGCCATTTAAATAGTTATTAATTACAATTGAAAAATATTTCTCCTAAAAAGCGCCTTGTAAAAATTATGCGAACATATTAACATTTCGGTAAATAATAAAAAATCTAAAGGAGTAATTAACATTTTATATTATTTTTTCCAATTATAGATCTTTAAAGTCTTCACCTAAAAAAATTGAATTTTAAAATTAAGTCTTGGTATGTGAACTGTTGGAAAATATTTAAAAAATTTAAAAATTAAATTTTAGCTAAAGTTAAAAAAGTATGTGTTTTCTGGCCTTGAGATTGTTCAGTTAGCTAAAACCAACACACTCTAAGAAAATCTCATTGAAATTTTACTTAATTTCCGAAAAATAGCACTTTTGGGATTTTGACAATTTCAAAAAGGCCATTTTCTAAATAAGTAAAAATCACTTGGTAGGTATACATGATAGGGGCTAAATAGGTTTTTAGACAAGCCGACTTTTTGCCGGTTACTGTATAACTTAAGACTTAAAAATATATAGCTTATTGCATATAATAAACAAGACAAGTAGAATTATTAATAAAGTTCTACAAGCAATGAAACCAAATAATAAACGTGTTGATTTTTAGAAACTTTACAAGAAAAAGAAAATTATGAACACTTACTTAAGAGCAACATATATATGAGATGAACACTAGTAAAATGAAATAACTATAATCCAGAGTGGTAGCTTATTGCTTTATATGCGTTTTGCCCCAAGTCATTTAGTAAGTTATTTAGTGAGTTAGAAAATTGTTATCATTTAATATAAGAAAACACTGCTGGAGCCTGTAGTTTGAATCTGATCACAATTCGTTAAAAACCCCTAACCACACAAATATTTAACAATCGCTAAATACGTATTTCGACAGCTAAGCTGTTATTTTCAATACCTATGGAGAGAAACTAAACACGACAAAGTTGGCCGAAGATATGCTCTTCGTCAAAGCACCCTTGAAGGTCAGCACTCCCGCGCATCATAAAGCTATCTATAGTCTGACCCAAAGGGCGCGCTCTAAGCGGCCAATCAGGTGTTAACTTCAGTAGAGCGTAAAGATCAGAGTGGAGTCCCTCATCTTTGTTCAAAAGTGTTGTTATCTTGATTCTTAATAATGATGAATAAAGAATTTAGCTGTTTTGCTAAAGTTAACGTAAAAAAATAAAAAAATATATGTTTAATGTTTCATCTATACATACAGGGTGTCTCAAAAAGAATGGGACACCGATTAGTCATAGATTCCTTACGTTATAATAAATCGATTAAAGCTAATATACCTTACTCCAAAGTCCCTTCAATAAGAAGTTGTAGGGCCTTGACGTTCAATTTTTTATTTTGTATTTTTTGTTAATTTACACAAATGGGGAGATATCGATATGAATTTTGGTATACATGCTTACTATTATGTACTGCACTAATAATTTTTTTTTCGTAAATTAGACTCGACTGTAAGAGGCACTTTACCTATCTTTGAAAACTTTTTTAACTATAATTTCGTTATCTGTAATATTTTTTGAAATTTTATTATCTGAAAGAGAATTAAAAAGCACAAAAATAATATACTTTTAGTTTTTAAGCCTAAAAGCAACCGTTTACCTTAAAATGCTCATCAAATGGTTTTAGTTGTCATTAAGACGTGTAATTATCAAGTAGCCATGTTCACAAAAACAATGGTCATATAGTAAAAAACAATGATAAATCAATTAATGACATTAATGACATAAGAATATGTTCTTTCATGTTTAAGAAAATGCCGCTACATAACGAATTCTCTAATGCTGAAAGGTTCGTTATGTCGCAGCATTTTCGTAAACACAAAAGACAAAAAACTTTTGTCACCAATGTCATTAATTGATTTCTTGTTGTTGTTTACTAGATTACAATCATAATCCATTGTTTTTGTGATCATGGCTACTTGATAATTGCACCTCTTAATGACAACCAAAAACCCTTGATGTGCATTTGAAGGTAACCGGTTACTCTTACGCGTATGAACTAAGTGTTCATTATTTTTGTGTATTTTAATTCTCTTTCAAATTATAACTTAAATTTTAAAAAATGTTACAGATAACGAAGTTAGAGCTAAAAAAGTGGACGTGACTACCTCCCTGGACTTTCCCATACTGGAAACTGTTCATATCGTCTTTATTCAACAGTCTTTACAACATATCAAAATTTCAACTCGATGACTCACGTCTTCACCGTGATAAGCGTTTACACTTTCACGTAAATTGCGGGTAAATATAAAAGAATGTGTAGTTCAAAACGTGACCACCGAGCTTCTGTAGATGGCGCCAAGTGGACAAGCCGCCACTGTGCTAGTTTATGTATTATTTTCCTCAAAACGGCTGTAGCACCGAGGTGAAATTTTCTAAGTACCTGGAAATTATATTTTCTAGGGCATACAAAATCGATTTTTTTATTTTCGCGGAAAAAGATTCTTTGACGCCAAAATATAACAACCGTTAGAATAAAAAAATTATTTTTCACAAATAGAGAGGGGAGGGGGCCGGTGCGCTTACATATATCTACGAGTGTAATATTTTTTTGCATATTCATATGCTCCATTATGCACTGAGCAATTAAGTGAAAACCCCAGCTACCTATCTTGTTTTGTTTATTAATTAAAGGAGTTTAAATTTTCAAACTTCAAATCTTCGTAGAGGGCGCCACAGATAATTCATGAGATTCTTTAAAAAACAGATCGATAGCCCTTTTCGGGGTCTATCAGTGTATGAAGTTTAAACAAATTCCTGTGGGCAGTTTTTGAGAAATGATTTTTAGAAAATTTTCAAAATTTTGAAAATTTGTAATTTAGGCCCCTTAATATTTTTCAAAACACTTTTTATATCACCTCATGTTAGCCTTCATATACTATTCAGAAAAAAAAATCAATTGAATCGATTCATCCGTTTTTGAGTAATAGGGCGTTAAACTCAAAATCTTCAAAAAATCATAGCGCCCTTCATTTTAAACCTAGCGAGTTCGGCAAAAACTAACAGATTTGTCTTATGACCCTCTATCGTCATCCGCGACAACATTTTCAAAATTTTAATCACGAAAACAGTGATACCAAAAAAACATGCGTAACTTCCGCTTCCGGTTTCGGATTTTTTTGAAAAGCTTATTTTGTCGATGAATTTTCGATACACCCCCGCATTCCAAATCGCATCAAAATCGGAGCAATACTTTCGGCTGTAGGAGCGTTACCCACCCACACACCCACACACAGACAGAAATTTTTTAAAAACCACTTTTTTGGGTTCCTAGAAGCCCAAAACGGTTATTTCTGTGAAAATCTCGATTTCCAAAATTTTCATGATTCCAAGACTTCCCTATACCTATGAGTATGGGAAAGTTAAAAGTTTTAAAGGATAGGTAAAGTGACCCTTACACTCAAGTCTAATTTATAAATTTTCGTATTAGTGCACTACATAATAGTAAGTACATATACCAAAATTCAAATTTATATCTTTATATTTGTGGAAATTAACAAAAAAATAAAAAATAAAAAATTGAACTTTAAGACTCCATAACTTCTTACTGAAGGGACTTTGTACTAAGGTATATTAGGTTTAATCGATTTATTATAACGTAAGAAATCTATGACTAATCCCATTCTTTTTGGGACACCTTGTATATAAAGGAAAGTCACAACCCCAACTAATCAGCGCAGAGCCGTAACCACTGATACTGCGAAGTTGATATTTGGGTGGAAGATTCAATTTGTTACGTAAGGTAGTGCTAAGAAGGGATTTTTTTTAAATTCTACCCCTAAGGGGGTGAAAAGGGGTAAAATGTGTTTTTACGAATTCCTCAATATCTCTTACACCCGATGAGATATCGACTTGCTGTTTCCTTGCAAAGATTTTCAATGATAATTCCTAGAAACGTATTTCAGGATTTTGCCCTAAACAACCCCTAAAGGTGCAAATATGGATTCGGGGTGAATTAAAGAACCCTTCGTATATCCTATGTCTCTTTAGTTAGAACATTCTTACTTGGCATATAAAAGTATTCTTAAAATATTTAAAAAGCGGTTTCAGGGATTTTGAAAAATTTGCCCGCAAGGGGGTGAAAAGGGGTAAACTGGTGTTTGCTTGCCTTGCAGGGGTATCCAAGGCAAATGTATAAAAACATATTTTAGGATTTTGCCCTAATCGACCCTTAGGTGCAAATCTGCATTCGGGGTGAATTATAGATGCCTGAGCTTGTAATATCGGAACCAGATAGATTATATCCTAATCAAAACCCGATGGAGATCATCAATAAAACAGTGTAAGACACTACCTGGCTCAGATTGTGGTTCCGACCATCAGTTACTTATGTGCACTTTCCAACAAAAATTCAAAACGTGTCACAGGTCCAAACAGATACAATATCTTTTCAAAACCATGTCAATAAAACTGTTACAAATGACATAAAACTCCTCACTTATGACAATCCAAATGAATTATGGAAGTCTTTGAAACAACACATCGTCCAAGCTATCTCAGAAACTCAAAATCAAAACACCATTAATCAAAAGCAACCATGGATGACAACTGACACATTCAATCTAATACAAAAGAGAAAGTCTCTTAAAACGTCTAGTCAACAGAGTGAACATAAAGCGACAGAATATAATGAAATAACCAGACAAATACAAAAACTTTGCCGGAGAGACAAAAATGCCTATATTCAAGCCATATGTAAAGAACTAGAATCCCATGCGAACAACAACAATACCAGAGACTTGTTTAAAAAAATCAAACTAATAACTCGTAAATTCAAACCAAAAACTTGGTCAATCAAAGATGCTGAAGGAAGGATGGTTACGGATTTAGATGAAGTCATGAAAGTATGGCAAAAATACTGTGAACATCTATATGCACACAATCAAAATCAAGAACTAAATGTTTCTTGCCATGACTATGAACGTGAACCAGATATTCTTATGGTTGAAGTGGAGGCAGCTATACGAAAGCTGAAATGTAATAAAGCTACGGGTATAGACTCAGTTCCTGCCGAAGCTTTTAAAGAAATGGGATTCGGTGGTTTGAAAATGCTACACAACCTCTGTCAGAGAATCTGGGAAACCGGTATATGGCCAGATGAGTGGAAAACTTCGATTTTTGTACCTCTTCATAAAAAAGGTCCTACAAACAACTGCGACAATTATCGTCTTCTTGCATTGATTTCTCACGCGAGTAAGGTTTTATTATATATTATTCAGGCCCGACTGGAACACTACCTCGCCTGGCAGATATCTCCAGAACAGGCTGGATTCGTTAAGGGACGCGGTACACGAGAGCACATCTTAAATCTTAGGCAGGTTATTGAGAAGGCTAGAGAATACTACATTCCAGCATACATATGTTTCGTCGATTACAGCAAGGCGTTCGATAATCTGAAATGGGAAAAACTCTGGGATGTATTACTTACTATGGGAGTGCCTAAACATCTAGTGTATCTTATAAAAGAATTGTATAACAATAACTCTGCTCGTGTGAGAGTCGATAAATATCTATCTGGAGAATGCACTATAGGCAAAGGTGTCAGACAAGGTTGCGTTCTTTCCCCATTGCTCTTCAATGTCTATAGCGAAGTAATAATGAGACAAGTGCTGGAAGAGTGGAATGGTGGTATAACTATTGGCGGTACGAAAATATCAAACCTTAGGTTTGCAGACGATACCACGCTGCTTGCTGCAAATGAAAATGAAATCTCCACACTCTTAAACAAACTTGAAGAGATTAGTGTTCTCTACGGTCTCAAGATTAATTATGATAAAACGAAAATCATGATAATTGACCGTGAAAACAACAATTGGCCTCACATTCAAAGCATCGGCCAATGCCAGGTTGTAAATAGTCTGACATACCTGGGAGCTTTAATAGACAACAGCGGCAACTGTGAATACGAAATTCGACGCAGGATACAGTTGGGCAGGACGGCGATGACTCAACTTAACAAAATATGGAAAGATACAAATATCACGAAACACACGAAAATCCGACTCGTTAACTCGCTGGTATTTTCCATATTTCTTTATGCCGCCGAGACATGGGTTGTCAAAGAAGCAGACCGCCGTCGAATTGACGCGTTTGAAATGTGGATCTGGAGACGTATGTTGCGAATTTCATGGACAGCTCACCGTACAAACGTCTCCGTTCTCGAAGAAATTCGACCACGACAAAGACTCTCGTGTACCGTTTATAGTCGCATTCTGTCCTTCTTTGGACATATCCAACGCAGCGAACACAATATTGAAAGGCTGGTAGTTCTAGGTAAACCAGATGGAAAAAGAAGACGTGGACGATCACCAAAACGTTGGATAGACTTAACAAGAGATCTTCTCCACACTAGTTTGAGTGAAGCCGCCCATATGGCTTCCAGTAGACAAAGATGGCGAAACACGGTAAAAAGAGCCATCAGTAATATCCAAAATTAATAATGGGTCACAACACATCTGTCAAGATGTTATGAACAAGAAGAAGAGCTTGTAATAAATAAAAAAATCGATTTTTAAAATGTAGAATTTATTAAATACCTTCTGTATTGAAGAAAATATTTAAAAAAGGTATATTTAATTGTATAGTACATTCAAAGGAAAATAAAGAAGAATAGAAAAAAAAATAAATTAAAACTACTTTTATATCCAAAACTAAAGTAAAAATACTTTTTTAAATAATCAATCATCTTCGTCTTCTACTTCTTAATCTTTGCCGTTTCTGCCGTTTTATAATGGTATCACGGTTAAAATGACCAATAAAATCTAAAAATAATGTGTTGGGCATTATGATTTGATTAGGATATCGTAATTGTGATATTATTAGTGATGTGTGCCAAAAACTAACTTTCCCTCTTCATCTTTCAATATATAACTTCATAAATGTTTTGAATATCGAGACTGTTTAGAAGCTCTGTGTGTACGTAATACAATGCTATATTATTTAACCGTTTTTTGGGTTCTAGAGGTCCTCATGCAGGTTTTTAGTTTTTTTAGTGCACTAAACTTCTTTCTACGTCACAACTTGAAGAATGACAAATGAGGAGCAGGAAAACAAGCCCGTCGACATTCTTGACAAGCTCTCTCGCTTCTTTGGGCATGGAACGTACAGCATTCCTTATATCCTTCAAACAAAAGACTTTTGAATAAACATGTATATTTCAAATTGAAGAAAATCTGTATTTATCTCGAAATACACGCTCAATGCCTGGCCATCTTCACCGGTCAATAGAACTTTTTCTAACACAATGTTTTTTTTCAATCCTTTTTTACCTAGAATTCGTCCATTGCACAATGTCAATAACAATGTTGTATTCCTTTCTATAATACTCCCCAACTCCTTAAAACTCATATGGTTTGGCTCTCAAACCTTTTTGGGTCTTTCTGGGTCGTGTAGGCGTTAAGGACTGTAAAAATGTAAATGTAAATCACAAATATTACTCAAGTAATAATTGTTGAAAAGGGAGTTCCATTAAAGCACCTCTTGTTTTTCCTACAGCAGCTGCAAATCCAGTAAGGGTCTTCTTTTACCTCTGCGAAGATTTATTTAACAATTCTGAGAGATTAATCACATCTTTCTCCATAAACAAACCCAGAAGAAGTGGTTCCATTAAAAAAATCCATGCTCCATCATATTTTCTTCGAAAAGATTGAAAGTTTTCAAAATCATAGTTGATAACAGTTTTCCCAACTTGTGATTTTCTACGAATC
>CALNHX010007689.1:0-70654 GCA_940337035.1 Agriotes lineatus | reverse complement strand
CACTATCCCCCTTCTAGAAATAATATTAATATTGAAATCTTCCCCTTTAGACAGTTGGCTAAAGTTATTATAAACCCCTTTTTTAATATTTGCTAATACATCTACTTTAAACAATCTTTCTTGATAACATTGACTACCCATTATCTATATACACTAATATCCTACCTTTTAAACTAAGTTATGAACACTAACTCTTACCATTGAAATTATTTCAAGTTACTTTTCTTATCTTAATTGCCCATAAAGAAATCTAACGTATCTAGAATTCCATCATTTATTTCCTTTCCAGATATGAAACATTTCTGCAAATTCTTTTTAAGAAAAGGAATTAGCTTTGGAGGCATAGTCCATTCTATAAAGCTACTTTTTATTTTGCCTGTTTTTCTGCAGAAGCAATTATTAACCTCTTGCATTTAACAGCTAATTATTAACTTTACACTTTGAGTAAAGTACTTTAATAAACAATTAAGGACAGCATCTCATAGGACACTACCTAAAATTCAAGATCTTCAGTCATGCTATGCTGAATTCTTTAAAATAATAAACCGCACCTCATAGGATACAGTTTCGCTGAGGAGTGCTATGCCACAACTCACTGACATCAAGTTAGAAAAGTCTTTTGGTTATACAACCCAATCCGTTTGAAATAATGTCTTTGGCAATTAACAAACTACTTATTTATATCTATTTATTTCTAAGCTTAAACGAAACTTCATAATTCTTCCTCTATCAAATCTGGTTGACTACTGGTTTCAGGTTTGATATCTTTTACATGCCAGATTCCTAAATTCCTACCGTCCAAATCTACTAACTTGTACGTGACAGAACCTGTGACTTCGGCTACTTTCGCTTTTATAAATTTCGGGGCCAATTTTTTTGCAAAACCCTCTTTCGCATTTGAAAGTACCATGTTACGTTTCCAGACTATGTCACCCTTTTTGAAATGTAATGACCGTTTTCTCAAATTAAAATAATGCTTATTCCTTTCATATGCTTGATTAAGACATTGTATCACTTCACTATAAATAGGAGATAGTTGATTGACATCTTTAACTAACTGTTCGCGTGTTTCTAATGATATGTCCTCCTTCTTTAAATTTTCTAACCGACCATAATAATCACCGTGAGCAGGAACAGTTCGGCCAAAATTTTAAAAAGGATGGAGTATAGCCCGTAACTTCACTAACAGCGTTTCTTATGGCATGTGCTATCTTATAAATTTGAGCATCCCATATTCTATGACTTTTTTTTATATAAGAGCGTAAAGCTGTAGTAATGATTCTAGTCGTTCGTTCTACTGGATTTACTTGGGGATGATAAGAAGCGTTATACCAAACTTTTTGTACTTTATATTTTTCTACTAACTTCTGAAAAAGTCCACCTATGAACTGAGGCCCATTATCACACATAATGATTTGAGGAACTCCAAACATTAAAAAGACATAATTTTCCAGAAACTTAACGATAGAAGAGGCAGTTGCTTTTCTAAGGGGTTGTACTTGCACAAACTTAGTAAACCAATCAGTTATTACTAGAATAGAAGTGTAACCTTTCGTTGATCTTGGTAAAGGACCGATTAGATCTATTGAAATCAGCTGGAACGGATATTTAATTTTCTTTTGATTTCCCATTAACCCGGGACGAAGTTGAGAGATGACTTACTAGCTTGACATATATCACATTTTCTGACATACTTAGCGATATCTGCTTTCATCTTAGGCCAATAATATATTTCCGCTATTTTTCTAAAGGTCTTAAAAGATCCTAGGTGACTTGAGGTAGGTTCATCATGAAATTGTTGTAATATATCTAACCTTTTAGCTTTAGGAACAACTATCTTCCATTCTATTAAATTAGACAAGATATCATGTTTATTGCAAATGTACTTATATAAAATGTTATCTTCCACTCTCCACAAGGGATAATTCTCTGGATGATCTTTAATTCTACTAATCATACTTTTATACCACGGACAGAAATCTGTTTCCTCTAACGTCATCATGCTGATATTAACAACAGGAATAGGATTTCGGGATAAAGCATCTGGAACAACATTGAATTTTCCTTTACGATATTGTGACATCCTAGCTGTCCAACGAGCTAATCTACCTGTAGGGGATTGTAACTTATGTAGCCATAAAAGAGCATGGTGATCAGTAACAATTTTGAAGTGAGTAAGTTCAATATAGGGACGGTATTTTTCTATGCCAAATAAACATGCTAAACACTCCTTTTCAGTTACTGAATAATTCCGTTCTGCACTAGTCAAAGACCTACTGGCATAGGCAATAACTTTTTACTCTAACCCTTCACCTTGTAACAAAACGGCTCCTACACCAACATCACTAGCATCACATTGTATAATAAACATTTTAGCAAAATCTGGACTACTCAATATGTGAGAAGAAGTTAATAATTTCTTAAGCTCTTGGAAAGAAACCTCTGCACGTTCATTCCATTTAATCGATTTCTTTTTTGATGACCTTTAATTAAATCTAACATAGGAGAAGCTAAGGTTGAAAAATTTGGAACGAATCTTCTATACCAGCTCGCCATTCCTAAAAATCTTTTTACTTCTGTGGAATTTTTTGGAGTAGGAAAAGAAACTATTGCTTCCACCTTGGACGGGTCTGTGCGTAAACCATCTCCATCTATCAAGAAACCTAGATATGTCAATGAAGGTCTACAAAATTCACATTTTTCTATATTAATAGTAAGTCCTGCATTCTTCAATCTATTAAAAACCTGTTTTAACGTGTTTAAATGTTCCGTAAATGTTTTAGAAATAATTATGACATCATCCATATACACAAATACATTATTAAACTCCGGACCAAAAATATTATCCATTAATCTCTGTAAAGTTTGAGCACTGTTATTGAGACCGAAAGGGAGAACTTTAAATTCAAATAATCCTCTACCAGGAACTGTAAAAGCAGTCTTTTCACAACTATCTGAGGAAAGTGGTACTTGCCAAAATGCTTTCTGGTGATCGTGTTACGTGTAATTTTACATTTAGATACAGTTAAGGATTATTTGGATAATTTCTTATCTTAAATGCATTCATATAGTTAGATTCACCTGCATACGTTAGGTGTAGCTTTGGTTGCATACTCATTTTTGCAATTTTTGGGACTTTTGAAAAATCCTTGTCTAGGGAATTTTGAGTAACAATTTTGAAAATTGTTTTGATAGTACGATTTCCGGCGACCATTTTTAAGTTTTCCTTTTTGGAGCTGCATGTGATTTTTGGGAATTTTCACTTAAGTGGATTATATAGTTTCCATGTTTCTTTGAGGAATCTGCCATCCAGAAATAGGAAATGGGTGTTATATTGCTAAAATGAATCCGATTGTATTGGGATATATATATATTTCTGCAATTTACTTACTCGAGGCCGCATTACAACTCTGGTATGTTAATTTATGGTTGCCGTAGAACATTTTTCGATAACGTCTCGTATTTAGGCCTCCTCGTAATAGTTTGGCCTCCTCGTCCTAGTTTGCTGTATCGTTCTCCGATTTTTCGGGATCCATTATGCCTGTGGCATTGGTGTTGCTTGGCTAAGGCACCTGGAGCAACAATTCCGTTCCAATCCGAGCCCCTCAGCACATGTGATAGTTCGCATGCAAGGCTTCTCCCCATGGTGACTGCACTCGACTGCGTTTCTCACCTGCAAAGTTAGATGAAGCCCTGACTCTTTGGAGGTTATTCAAGCTGGTGGACATCTTAATAGCTATCCCCCATAGCTGTTGATGTAGCGATCCTTCTGTGCACGATCCAGGTATCTGCAACACCTAGTGTTATCTACCTTTTGGTGTTTATTGAACTAAAAATATCGTTCGTTATGGCACTATGATCTTTACTTTATGTATTGTACTTACCTAGGTATATGCTAGCGGAATTCATGTCGTTTTACATGCGAAATATTGTATAGCTTCGTTGTACATCACGTGCAATTACTTTGGTGTAATAGGATAATGTCATTTTATGCATTTAATATCTTTGCGTTTGGTAGTACTGCTTTGGTTGCATTCAAGAGTACTTGTCAGTGTTTCAAAATTTAAACCATTATTGGCGAGGGTCTCCGGGAGCATCAATTTAACATTTAACATAATATGAGCACCGTAAATACACCATGTTATGTGTATTAGCACTCTCCTAGGCGAAATGGTACCAATTCGAAGAGGTTCGCGACTAGATAGAGTATTTACCTAATTAATCAAGCGATATAGAACTTACTATTCTCCCGCATTCCGGTATCGCTGTTTTTAATTATATTTAAGTCACTATCGTAGTTGATACACGGGTACTCGAACGAATTGCGATTATCGTAGTCACATTTTAGACTTTATTAATATAAAATCTTGTACATTACATACCACTAAAATTACATTTACAAACTATTCCATTTACATACTATTATCACAGAATTGTGTTGCCTTTTTCCAAGTATGACACAGAATTTCGAAGGTGTACAAACTGAAATAAATAACTAGGTTATTTCGAGTCTTGGTGTTTTGCTGACTTTTATTATTTTTTTTGTGTGAAACAGCTAGTGGTTTAGGAATTTACACGGCCACCTGTAGGTTTTCTGGTTTGGACCGTCTCAAACCAGTGGCGCTTCCGGACAACCCACCCCATCCTGCTCAGGACCTAGCTTGGCAAACGTTTGCTACACGCCTAGACGATTCCTGTACCACCCTGCTGTAAAGTATTTATAATTTTTGTTTTTACGTGCGAATAAAATTCCCGTGTGTAGCAAATGTAATAAATTTGGCGCCTCTGACGTGGAGCCTTTGGTTAAGTAGTTTGGCATTTAGTGCAGTATAGAGTATTTGATTAGTATCGATTGGTTCCTTGTCGTATCGGTAATTATCGGATTATAGCCATTTTGTTGCATATCTTGAGGAATTTTGTTAGAATTTAGGAATGTGTGTTTAGATTAGGTACAATTTTTGGGCATATTAGTAGGTATTAGTATTATTAGTACTGAAGGGCTATTTTTGTTTTTCTTTTGTGCTCTTATTAGTAAGGTTTAGTATTTTTAGTATAGGTATAGGATTGTTTAGTTACGACAATTACAATGGATGTTGGAAGATTATTGGCGGACGAGCTAACGTATGAATTGCTAATTCGTGGATGTCCAGTGGGTTCGAACGTAACCGAGAAGAGATCAATTTTGCGAGACGCTATGCATAGACAGCAGTTAGGAACGCTAGACGTGACAACAGGAATTTATTTCGAGCCTGATGAAGAACTGAAGATTTGTGCTACAAAACTTCACGAACTGCAAGATGCATTAGAACATTTTGATGTCAATAACAAAGACAATGAAGTACAACGCATTAGGGCAAGAATGTATCATCTTTTAGGTCGCTTACGTCGAATTAATGCCGAAAACAACATGCAACAACAGCATCAGCAAACACTGTCTACCCAATTAGGTCAGTTATCTATAGCTATCGATCAAGCTTATTTAGGTTACCACGAACAAACTATACATGAGCAAGCAACAGTTCAGTCTCAACAACAATCTATTCTAGATGAGCCTAATTTACTACTTCCAGTTACCACATCCTTGGCAACTACAGGTGCAGAAGAAAATGCAACTGCCATCGGGCAACTCATTGATCATGAGATGTTGATATTCCCAACACAATTTGAACCATCGAAACGTCGAGTGAGCTTCCATGAGTCAACGCCAGAGCGTAACGCTGAAGTTTCCCATCACGACAGCAACTTACAGCAAAAACTGAAGTCCATGGAACTGAGCGAGATTGTGAGACCTACAACAAGCTTAGATAGACAAGCTGAAAATTTACATATACCTACCACTGAAAGTCGGAGACATTCAGAGTGTTCTCGACCTGTGTACAGCAACTTTATTCCAATCAGCAAGTGGAACATTCATTATGATGGTGAATCGTCCAGTTTAACAAGCTTCTTAGTGCGTGTAGAAGAGCTAAGAGAAGCACGTGGAATTCCAAAAGCTCAATTGCTTCAGTCAGCAGTAGAAATTTTCACTGGAGATGCACTGATATGGTACCGAGCAGTGAAGCGTACTATCATCGACTGGGACGACTTGATTCGCAAGTTGAAAGCAAACTTTCTCCCTCACGATTACGAGATCCGCCTTTGGGACGAAATTCGAAGCCGCACACAACACCCATCAGAAAAAGTGGTCGTTTATATAGCAACCATGGACAACTTATTCAGCAGGCTGCCTCAACTTCCATCTGAAACTACAAGATTGGCAATAATTAAAAAGAACTTACAGCCGTATTATGCTATGCAATTAGCATTACACCCGGTTTATACTATCACTGAACTTATACTCAAACTTGTATGGCTTTAGAAGATGCCAAAATAGCTTCGACTAATTTTAAAGCACCTCCTACGCCTAACTCATACTTACTTGAACCAGAGTTAGCTTACTGCAAGCGTGCGGGAAAGCCACCGATTTGTGCAGTCGAAGAAAAGCCTCTGATTGACTTCAGCGAAATGGAGCTTCCAACAAACACTTCCCAGAACCACCTAGCCAGAGAGAAGACTAGTAATAAAATTACAGAAGCCCCAACTGCTATTGCATCACTTACTTGTTGGAATTATTCCAAGTCAGGACATCGAGCCATGCAGTGTACTGCTCCTAAACGGATGTACTGTTATGGATGCGGGCAAGTAGGAGTAACCAGCCGCACTTGTAAGAGATGCTCGGGAAACGAGCGAGGAGCACGGTAGGCGACCGGACCCGGTGCTCTAAAACAAGGAAGAAGCCGGTCAATAATTTCAAGCAATTTTTGTCGTCAAAGCCTGTTTCCAGATCGGATTATGTGGTGTTAACCATCGAAGAACCAACACCCATTCGAGATCATTGGTAGCGGAATCTGAGAACAAAAATTATGTCAAAACCATTGCAATTTCCACAGTGGCGAGTCGAAGATAATAAAATCTATAAATATCTCAAGTGTACCTACCCGCGATTGAGAGACAATAACGAAACATGGAAAGAAGTTGTGCCAAAAGAAAAACGCCAGGAACTCATCCATGAACATCATGACGCATTAACGGCATGCCATGCAGGCATCTTCAAAACCTACGAACGCCTGAAGAATCGCTTCTACTGGCCGAAAATGCGATCCGATGTAGTCAACTACATTCGAAGGTGTAAGATCTGCGCTGCCATGAAACCTGAACAGAATCGTCCAGCTGGTCTTATGGGACAGCGTCCGAATGTCACAAAACCTTGGCAGATGATTGCAGTAGATATATGTGGTCCCTTACCTAGATCATCCAGAGGCTACAGTTACATTTTAGTTATTTCAGACCAACTTACCAAGTTTGTGCTACTGTTTCCACTCCGTCAAGCTACAGCTGCCGCTGTAACCAGATTAGTTGAGGAAAATGTTTTTCTATTCTTTGGATGTCCTCAGTACGTTCACGAGAATTTATGCAGTTATGTGACAGCTACCATGTGAAAATTATTTACACTCCTGCGTATCATCCTCAAGCTAACTTCGTAGAAAGAGTTAATCGTGTCATCAAAACTATGTTGGCTTCATATGTTGCAGATAACCACAAGAAATGGGAACAACTTTTGCCTAAAGTGGGCTGCGCTATCAGGAGCTCGGTTCATGAAGTCACTAAAGTGACTCCATTCTTTGCCAACTTTGCACGTGAACATGTTCCTAGGGGTGATTATTTTAAATCAGGTGTAAAGGCTGAAACAGATAAATGTGAGACATCTGATAAACTTAAAGAGTTAGACAAGCTACATCAAGATATAAATAAGAGACTTTTGAATGCTCATGCCAGATCTAAACAACGATATGACCTACGACGCAGAGAAGTGACATATAATGTGGGCGACAGAGTTTACCGACGCAATTTTGTGTTGTCCGACGCCACCAAACACTTCACCGCAAAGCTCGCTCCAAAATTTATTGGGCCTTTGATTGTACGAAGGAAATTATCACCTGTTACGTACGAGCTTCAAGATGAAGATGGGACATTTCGCGGCACATGGCATGTCAAAGACATAAAGCAACGCCCGCCAGATGAAGAAAACTAGATTCTGTTGGATTGTCGTAACGAAGACAAACTTAGCATTGGACTTTGCATTCGAGTTTGGCATTAGGATTTTGAATGTTAGGTTAGGCTTTAGGGACCAAGGGTTTTTTGTTGAACCTTTGGGTGGATGGTTGGGCTTGAAGGGAGGACTCTCTGTTGGGGAACTCTATCATCTCGTTCTTTCCCCCTTTTGTTGTAAAGTCTTGGGTGGATGGTTGGGCTGCTTGAAAGGAGGACTCGCTGTTGGGGAACTTTATCATCTCGTTCTTTCCCCCTCCTTGTGGGACAGTGACGTTCCATCATACAGGAGTGAGACATTTTTGCAGTCTCATTTCCGGTGTTCTGCCATCTGGTCACTGTGGATGGTGTTTCAGTGTGTAGTCGATCCTGGGCTGCACACTTTCCTATTTATCCCTTCCTTCTGTTCTTTGGTTTTACTGTTGTTCTTTTTATTTGTGTGGGTTCGAGCTTAGGTTGTTGAAATTTATTTTGGATACCCCTTTGAGGTTTTCGATGTGTAGCTGATGTTGTCGGGTTGCCTTCAGCTGTACGTTTTGTGTTTATGTTGTGGTATCCTTTCGCGCATGCGGATTCTTGTTTCACAAGCGAATCTCGTTCCTGGTTTACGTTTTGTTTTCTTTTGGACGTGATTGGTGATTGAGGACGGTTTCTCTTGCGCTTTTGTAGTGTCAACTTTTGTTGGATTCATGAGCCGACTCTTTTGCTAAACCACGGTCCTTTTTCTGAATTCTATCTTTAACATTCCTTTGTAATTTCCCTTTTTCCTTTCGACTTCTATTTTGCGATTCTTTTAGGCTGCTTATCCTTTTCTAAATTATTTGGTACTACCGTAGTTGTACGTGGTGATCTTTCTTTTGTGTTTGGGGTTGGTTGAATATCATCGTGATACCTGTAAAATTTCGAAGCTTCATTATGGTGCAGGCATAGGTTCTACGTCGGTAAATTCAGTGAATTTACCTATTTTTAAGTGAGGGGAGAGTCTGTTACGTGTAATTTTACATTTAGATACAGTTAAGGATTGTTTGGATAATTTCTTAGCTTAAATGCATTCATATAGTTAGATTCACCTGCATACGTTAGGTGTAGCTTTGTTTGCATACTCATTTTTGTAAAATCCTTGATATTTAGGGAATTTTGAGTAACAATTTTGAAAATTGTTTTGATAGTACGATTTCCGGCGACCATTTTTAAGTTTTCCTTTTTTGGAGCTGCATGTGATCTTTGGGAATTTTCACTTAAGTGGATTATATAGTTTCCATAGTTCTTTGAGGAATCTGCCATCCAGAAATAGGAAATGGGTGTTATATTGCTAAAATGAATCCGATTGTATTGGGATAAATATATATTTCTGCAATTTACTTACTCGAGGCCACATTACAACTCTGGTACGTTAAATTATGGTTGCCGTAGAACATTTTTCGATAACGTCTCGTATTTAGGCCTCCTCGTCCTAGTTTGCTGTATCGTTCTCCGATTTTTCGGGATCTATTATGCCTGTGGCATTGTTGTTACTTGGCTAAGGCACCTGGAGCAACAATTCCGTTCCAATCCGAGCCCCTCAGCACATGTGATAGTTCGCATGCAAGGCTTTTCCCCATGGTGACTGCACTCGACTACGTTTCTCACCTGCAAAGTTAGATGAAGCCCTGACTCTTTGGAGGTTACTCAAGCTGGTGGACATCTTAATAGCTATCCCCCATAGCTGTTGATGTAGCGATCCTTCTGTGCACGATCCAGGTATCTACAACACCTAGTGTTATCTACCTTTTGGTGCTTATTGAACTGAAACTATCGTTCGTTATGGCACTATGATCTTTACTTTATGTATTGTACTTACCTAGGTATATGCTAGCGAAATTCATGCCGTTTTACATGCGAAATATTGTATAGCTTCGTTGTACATCACGTGCAATTACTTTGGTGTAATAGGATAATGTCATTTTATGCATTTAATATCTTTACGTTTGGTAGTACTGCTTTGGTCGCATTCGAGTGTCAGATACTTGTCAATGTTCAAAATTTAAACCATTATTGGCGAGGGTCTCCGGGAGCATCAATTTAACATTTAACATAATATGATCACCGTAAATACACCATGTTATGTGTATTAGCACTCCCCTAGGCGAAATGGTACCAATTCGAAGAGGTTCGCGACTAGATAGAGTATTTACCTAATTAATCAAGCGATTTAGAACTTACTATTCTCCCGCATTCCGGTATCGCTGTTTTTAATTATATTTAAGTCACTATCGTAGTTGATACACGGGTACTCGAACGAATTGCGATTATCGTAGTTACCTTTTCGACTTTATTGTTATAAAATCTTGTACATTACATACCACTAAGATTACATTTACAAACTATTCCATTTAATCACAGAATTGTGTTGCCTTTTCCAAGTATGACACAGAATTTCGAAGGTGTACAAACTGTAAATAAATAACTAGGTTATTTCGAGTCTTGGTGTTTTCTGTCTTTTATTATTTGTTTTTGTGAAACAGCTAGTGGTTTAGGAATTTACACGGCCACCTGTAGGTTTTCTGGTTTGGACCGTCTCAAACCAGTGGCGCTTCCGGACAACCCACCCCATCCTGCTCAGGACCTAGCTTGGCAAACGTTTGCTACACGACTAGACGATTCCTGTACCACCCTGCTGTGAAGTATTTATAATTTTTGTTTTTACGTGCAAATAAATTCCCATGTGTAGCAAATGTAATAACAGCTGTTTCAGTACAACATTATAACCTAAAAGTAACCGTCTTACAACTCCAAGCATCAATTAATGTCCTGTTACAATGGTTCGACAAATAGAGGATCGCTATAAATGAAACCAAATGCGAAACAAATATATTTGCACTTCGAAGAATTAGCCATCCTACTAAAATCATAATTACCCAAATTACAATTGATTGGAACCAAAGAGATTCGGCAGTCAAATATTTAAAAATTTATTTATGTACACAGCTGAAATGGGGATACCATAAAAACAAGAAGCTTAACCAATGCCATGCACGATTAGCCTTGCTGTATTTGATTATAAACAGAAAATCATCGCTAAAAATCGATTGCTCTAAAAATAATCGTATTCAGGGCTTGCTCAGGATGGCAAATGGAGTGGATAGGATATACATGGATATCACCTGGTAATCGATACAAGAATAAAATGAACTATAAACTAATTAATATAACGTGCCTATAAATCAATTTCAAAATTGTAAAACCCACCCAGGAAAATATTGTGTGACCTACTGGCAACAGAACTAAAAATAAAGTAACTTTAAAGATTATTTAAAAAACAGAGAATAGGGATTGAATGATACTATGAGTACAACGTTCGAGAAAGAAGCAAATAATTAGATATTTAGCAAAAAATATTAATTCAAGACCAACACAAAAATAGCCACTAAGAGAATATTAAAAAACGCAGAGACAGAAAACAAGTCTTATCTAAAAAAGAGAAGAACAGATATTTCGAATAAATTTGAACAGGACAATGGCCAGAAGATTGGTCAAAATCAATATTAATTACTTTCCACAAAAAGGATCCACGAAAACAGTGAAAACTAGAAAATAATTGCATTGATATCACACGCCTTGCGGCGTCCGGGTTTCAGGGCCAAGATGATGGAATTTGTGTGTTTGATCGCTGCTTGCCTGCGCCCAAAAACATTACGATGATCTGTTTCTCGCTGCTTAATCGTCCTTGAAAAATCTTTATGAAAAGTTTACTACCACTACTACGTTCTGGTAGATGTTGCCTCACGCCTGGCACCGCACAAATAAAACGATAAAAAATGCTTTATTTTCCAATATGGACAACTTATAGAAAAACTAATAGATATTAATTAAAAAAACGTTTCGATTCAGTAAAATAAAAAAAAAATTATTATGTACTGTATCCTTCTTTGCCTTTATGCAAAACTCTCAGCAGCAAGGCCAGTTTAAACATATTAATAAAAACATTCAAATTCATATTTTAATAGCTAGAATATTCGATATAACCAATCTCTTAAAGCTTACATTGTCAGATAAAGCCAATATCAAAAAATGAGGCAATATTTGGAAATGCCAAATTGAACAATGTTACATAACAATACAATTAATGTTGATCTATTTCAGGCAAAATGGTTAAAATACTGCGTAAAGACAAAAAATATACATTTCAGATTACAAAAATCATAAGGTATTTCATTTAATATAAAAATAGTTTTAAGTATTCTCGTACTGGCTTTAAATGATAATATTTATTCTATCAATTCGTAAGAAACAAAACGTGAAATGAGTAAGAAAGTAAGAAAGAACACCATGGGTGACTTTAAAATGACCCCCTGCCGAGAAAAAAAATTATTTACAACGAAACGTCTGTGTCCACTCACAGAACAAAAGCAAGCATTGTCTATTTTATTTATCAATTTTCAAGATATTAATCAGCAAAGCAGTGAACAGAGAATTTTAAAAAACTTCCATTAGCTGGAAATGTATAAACGCGAAACCATAGAATTTTTACTGATTAATAATATCCGATAAATTAATGAGTGTTTTGTTAACATGACAGTACAAATCTTTATATATATAATTCTTCTGTACGTGTGTATGTGACTGAACTCCTCCTAAACGGCTGGACCGATTTTGATGAAATTTTTTGTGTGTGTTTGAGTGGGTCCCTGGATGGTTTAGATTCACAATTGGATCCGGTAGGTGGCGCTGCAATCGGGTTCTAGGAATTTTTTAAAAATCTTTTTGACAAATTTCCCTTTTTAAATTTTTTAAAGATTTCTCGCATATCATAACATATAACCCCAAAATTTCACCCCCCTCCGCCCCCAATATTTTTTAAAATGAAAAAAAATCGAAAATTAGAAAATCGAAAAAACCTTTGCTGAACCTGCTAATAGCAGGCAAACCAACGTTCGGACAGGACAACGTCTGTCGGGTCCCCCAAAATTTCACCCCCCCCCCCCCACCCACCGCCCACCAATATTTTGATATCGTAGGGTCTATTAGAGATGACGTAAGGCCCAGGTGGTTGAGCTCCACAATACACCTGCATATTATACGTATAAAACGTTTGTGAGTCACAGAGGGCGTAAATTTTCAATCCATACTTGGCCGGCTTTTGAGCCATATCTTTATATATATAATTCTTCTGTACGTGTGTATGTGACTGAACTCCTCCTAAACGGCTGGACCGATTTTGATGAAATTTTTTGTGTGTGTTTGAGTGGGTCCCTGGATGGTTTAGATTCACAATTGGATTCGGTAGGTGGCGCTGCAATCGGGTTCTAGGAATTTTTTTTTTGACAAATTTCTTTTTTTAAATTTTTTTAAGATATCTCGCATAGCAGAACATATAACCCCAAGATGGGGTAAAATGGGGTAAATAAGCCTAAACAATCGATATGGGTGTCGTTATTGAGGTTTTTTGGGACGTTGATTGCGAAAATGGCATTTACTCTAAGACGATGGATATGACATAAAATTAAAACTCTATAGTGGTGAAACGGGGTTTCAGAGACAAATTATTTTTGGGCAGAACAACGTTTGCCGGGTCAGCTAGTGTTATATCTGTTTTGACGTTTAGCGTTTAGCCAGATTTATCTTTAAACATCAAATTAATAATTTCTTTTCAAATTTATTTTGTGTAACAAAGCTTAATTAACCGTTGGAGTGGTAAAACAAACAACGTTGCTAAATACGTTACGTAACAGCAGATATAGTTGATCTTTCGTAATTTTTAACATTGCCTTTTCTGTATGTACGACATTTCGGTTTACACCATGTATGTCTCTCAACATACTAAAATAGCTATCTTTGTCACAACAGAAGAAAGTAGCGCCTTTATTATAAATATTATAAAATATTCTTTCTTCCCGTGTTTCACATATAATTTTTTATAACACCTTCAAAAAGTGGCTATTTAAAAAAAGTCAACTCAAAATCATAATAAAACGTTTAATATCCCGTTGCTACTCAATTGTTAAGTAAAAATTCCCTGGATTGACATTTCACACATTTCACACAGCAACCAACGTCAGGGTAACCAAGAAACCAAGAAAACGTTATTTGTACACAAACAAAATATGTACAAAATTTAAGCAACATAGAAGTTCTCAACTGTTCTTGTGTTATAGTTTTGTATATATAAAATGAAAAGCAGCAATAGCAGCTCCTTACATCTCCTGCTGCAAAAATCGAGAAAGAAGCATGAAGAAATTTACCTGAATTTCAAGAAATGGTGTAATGAGAAGCTTATACAAACTATCTCTGAATCAGTTATATTGGTGTATTTTCCCCGAAAGTCTAAGGTAAATAAAGAGTCGACCTTCTTGTCTGCTTTTGTATGTTAACGGCGACCAAACAGGTAAAAGAAAATAAAAATATGAAAGTATTGCATTTTTAAAACTAGAGAGCCTTGATGTCAATTTGACGTAGGGGAACGAAAGGGGACAACGATTTGTCCTTATACTCTGGAAAGGAGAAATACGTCAAATTGACATCAAGGCACGCTATCTAAAACAACAAGCAGTTGGATTCAGGGAAAAAAAGTCAAAACCTTTAGCAGGGATGACATAATATTAGTTCGTATACCAAGGCTTTTTACCACGAATGTGGATTTAGTTGCCGAGGCCCGTAGGGCCAAAGCAAATAAACCACATCAGGAATAAAAAGAAACTTCAGTGCCGAGGAATACATTATGCTTTTTTTAAAATCAAGAAATCGTAAAAATACAACTTTTTAACCAACTTGTGTAGGTTATGTTAATGTCGGTTGACGTTTACCTATAGCCCCGCCTCCTACAAGAAGTCGTAAAACAATGGATTACTTCACTGCCGATTTCCCGTATTTTAATGACGATTTCGAGATACTTCACTGCCGATTTCAGAAAATGAAGTTTCTCTTAGATGTTCTCGACAAAATAGACTTCTTTAATGAAGATAATATGAAATGTTTTAATAATAGGGTTTCATAGTCTAATTTCATTTTGAATGCCGTAGGTTGCCTTAGTTGTAGGTCTCGCAGGAGCTAGAGACCTTACATTTGAAAGACTGGCCATTTAGCGGAAGTAACTAGATTTCCCTAGGGAAATGTTGGTAGAGGTTTCCAAAAAATGGACAACTGTGTGTTTCTAACATACAAACAAGAAAAGTGTACAGAGTACAGTGCAACCTACCCGACCTACCGGCAAAAATACATTGGCGAAATTTCCAGGCCGTCTAGTGCAGTACCCGCAAAAATCAGATCCAAGTCCTTTTGAGGGGCATTGCCTTCGTAAGACGTCTGCTTTTCTGTTAGTTGGCGCAGGGGCAGATATTTTAATCTTATAGCGTCGCGGAGGTTGGCGATTAATACTATTGCTGAGTACTACATAGAAAATGCAATAGTAACCAAAGTCCGGTCAGTTGATAAGATTCTTAATGGATAACTTAAGCGTACTGAAAATTCAAACAGCATCAATTCCAATAACTTGAAAAACTAAAAAGAAGACCAAGACGTCACAACGCATTTGGTCACTACTAGTGATTTAGCACTCTCTAATAAGAGTAGTCGGTTTAAATTTTTATCATTTAATAGGTCGTATAATTGATATAGGTACACTCGAGTAACAACAAATAATGTAACTATAAGTAAAATGTTGTTAATAAGTAGAAAATTTTTGTATTTTGAGAAGTATAATTTTTTAAGAGAATAAAAACACTTTCATTTTGTAGCCATAATCTTGTTTATTGATCCTCGATAGCTGGCGTAAAATGGCTTTTATGGTACTAGAGCATATAAAGTTGCTAAGCAGTATAGCAAGTATCAATAATATAGTGTAGCAACACCAACAATCTGCATAGAAATCATAGAACACCAAAAATTCGTAAAGCCAACACAACGATGACGCAGTTCTGTAGCCAAAATACCGAATCCTTGAATTTTGTCCATTTTGAGAATTAAAATAAAATAAAACGTATGTACCATGTGCCTAATCACGATTATAGCTTTCGGGAAATTCAAAGCTCTCCGCTTCTCGTCGCGCTTTAAACATTTTCTTCTGCTATAATCTATTTTTTATATCCTTAATACACAAATAACTATTCATCATCATCATCATCATCATATTCAGCAATGTTATCCATCGTCGGATTTATGCCTCCTCTAACTTGTCATCCACCTTTGTAGATATGTCTGTTGCAATTCTATCCACTTACTGCGGCTTTGAGCTCTTTGCATCCACTTTGTGTCAGCTAATCGTTTGATGTCATCTGTCCATCTTGTTAATGGACGTCCACGGCTTCTTTTGTTGTTTCGTGGCCGCCATTCGATAATTCGGCGAGTCCATCGATTGTCAGTTAGTCTGGCGATGTGTCCGGCCCAGCTCCATCTCAATTTACAAACTCTTTCGACTACGTCTGTCACTCTGGACCGTCTGCGAATTTCCTCATTTGGTATTCGATCTGTAAGATGTATACCTAACATACGTCTCTCCATGGCACGTTGGGTTACTTGCAATTTGTGTATTATATCCTTATTCATAGCCCAGGTCTCTGTGCCATAGGTCAGCACAGGCAGCACACACTGGTCAAATGTTCTCGCCTTTAATGTGTTTGGCGCGTCTGAATTTAGAATATCGTGAAGGCTGCCAAAAGCTGACCATGGCCTAAGTATACGTATGATTCGGTTTTTCTTATTTGTAAATTGTCAATTTGTATTGTTATATCCTCATCTGCAATATTTTCATTGGTCATGAACTTTGTTTTTGAGGTGTTCATTTTAAGTTCCACTTTCTTGGATTCTTGATACAGTTCTGTCAGCATTTCTTGTAGTTCTTCTCTATTAGACGTTATCAGAACCACATCGTCGGCAAAACGCAGATCTATTGTGATTCCCTTTTTCTCCCAGCTTAGCTCTTTGAATACGTCCTCCAATGCCAAAGTAAACAATTTAGGAGACATTGTGTCCCCTTGTCTCACACCTCTATTGATTTGGATTTTGTTTGTTTTTCCATGGAGTGTTACTTGGAATAACGCTTTTTTGTAAATGTTTTGGATAAGGGTTGTGTATCTACTATCTATTCGGCAGTTAGTGAGAGCATTTAGGACTGACCAGGTTCCGATCGAGCCGAAAGCCTTTTCATAATCGACTAGGGCTATCCATAGGGGGAGGTTATATTCGTTAGATTTTTCTATTAACGTTCTTATTACTTGAAGATGGTCTAGGGTGCTGAAACCTTTCCTGAAACCAGCCTGTTCTCGTGGCTGGTAATTGTTAACTATTACTCCCTACTTAATAAAACACATACTTTCGATTGGCAATTGTAGGGATGAAAAGCCTACTTTCGGGTTAGGTGTGGCAATAATTATTTGTATAAGTTAAGAATAGTATATTGTTTTATTAGGATTAAAAGTGGCACTTTTTTGACAAGCAAAAATGTTTGCATCTGCGAGGCGGCAGAGCCGACACAAAAATTGCAAGTCAAACAGCCACTTTTAATCCGAATAATACATACTATTTTTCTACACCCTAGGAAAGCACAAAATATTCAAAGTTTTATGTCTTACCAGTACATTAATTGAAATTAATGACTCTGTTTTAAGGTATCTTAGATACAAAATAACGCTCCAGGGCAATTATTTTCTTCATAAGAACCCTAGGGTTATTATGAAAAATTAACAGTATTTGTTTCCATGGATACAACTTTTATTTCAAAAATTACAACTGATATGTAACTAGGAAAATGTAATTCAAAATCACTTTGATATATTAAATGTACAATTTTCAAAATGGTCTGACGATGAAACACCTCCATTTATATTTGCCTTTGCAATCGACGAAAAGTCGCTTGACTAAACCTCTAAGATAGATTCTCTGACTATTGTTAAACCAGCAACAAAAGACGCATTTGTTCGATTGGAACTTTCGCTATTGTCGACATATCCTCTAGCTACTGAGTCTCTTTTCCAACCCCCTAATCTCAGCAGATTTTCTGAACTGCCCCCTGCATCTGATAGCAGTGTTACTGCTGTACGCCGTAAGCAATGGCCTGTGTATGCTTTAGCATCGGGTAATTCTAAATATTTCGCGATTTTGAAAGGTATACTTCCAAATGTGTTTTTACCTACAGGCTCTACAGTACATCGCTTATCACGAACACATAAGAAAAATCTATCACACACACAGTTTTTGGGGCGCGATTGTTGTACACACCTCGGGCCAAAGACGCTCGGTTAGTACACTAACAATCTTGGGCTCTTATTTTACTGATAATGCCCTTGGTACCTTAATAACTATTAGATGCTTGATTGCTTTTGACGTTTCTCATTCAAAAATCATTATGACAACTGCATCCATAGGCGACCAGTTAGAAGGTACTTTCAGTTCATAGGATGTAATAATATATTATGATACTACAGTATAAGCACGCCTTTAAAGCACGCGCGACGAGTTTAAGAGCACAACGCGAAGTGGAGTGCTTTTAACTTCGCTATTGCTTTAATGGCTCTTATACACGTGTATCATACACTATTTTTATACGATCGTAACAGACATATAAAAACTTAGTTCGGTGACACTTTTTCCGTCACATTGTGTTATTTATTCTAGGTTATGTTGACATTCAAATTTACGGCAGAGCGTATTTTAATATAATATTAAAAACGCCTCCAATGGCAAAGTGCGAATAAGATGTATTTCGTGCGCTAATATTAAGAGTGCTATAAACGTCGCTTTTGACATTAAAAACAGTGCAAAAAGTTGTCATTTTGACACGATCCTCGAAAAAAGTACTTTTTCGCGCTGCTGATCATGTAAGTCAGTGATTCAGCCTTAGTAACAAAACGTGTAAGTCGGCGATTATATTTGTTTCCTGCTTTCTCTTGACAATGGACCTTAATATTATTATGTCAAAGGGTAAGTGTGTGTAAATATGCTTACCTGTTACTTACCTGAATTGCGTAAAATAAAATAAAATTAAAATTAAAATTATTAGGTTCCTAGGATAATACAATTAGCAACGCAAGATGCAGACTTAGACGTTTTGTTTATAATTGCAAGTGTTTATGTGAAAGGTGGCACTCACAGGTAACACGACTCACGAATTTAATCCTGGTGACAGAAGACAAACCAAACGATTTTTTCTAAAATCTAGAAAAATTTCGATAAGCAGTGGGAAAAATATAATAAGATAACCCGGAATGTATTGCCTATTAACATTTTCGGCAAGCAACAAGCCGCGACTTCGTCTTGGCTTGTACTTGCCTACCTCAAATGTTAATAGGTCCTTACATTTCTTGTTACTTAAATAGCTATTTTCGCACACTAACATTGAATGAGCTGATTTGCCGTAAAATTTATTAATTCGAAAGTTATATTTTGCGGTATTTGTATGGCAAAGTAATTATAGTAATTTATTATATAAAACGATCATGTTAAATTTTATCCACGAGTGAGTCGTTTAACGTCGAGACGAAATCGAGACGTTAATGATTCAAGAGTAGATAGTAATAACTTTATCGTTGTGTATAATAGATTTTTTTTTCTGTAGCAAGAACTTTAACAATTTCAAAACAAATTTTAAAATCTCAGTAGCTAGATTGGGTTGCTATGATAATACGAAGCTGTAATATTTAATTTAAATAAAAATTAGAAAATTAAATTACTTTATCTACCCTTGATGGTGAAATGCTACTTTATCTACTCTTCCTGTTAAAGTAACACTTGACCTTTTGTTTTGAGTCGATTAAAGCATACTTTAACATTTGCTATAGAAAAAATAAATTTTATTTTGCCGTAGGTACAGCTGCGGAAATAAAAAGCGGGACACAAAATTTTTGCCGAAGTTAAATTGTCTGAATAAATTCATTTTCGATGCTATCCCAAGCTTCTTGTACTGCATTAACCTGTTCGTCTTTGTTCATTGACACATAATAGAAAGCATTTCATAAAAAATCAGGAAGGCAACATTACAACGTTCAAATAGTAAAAAATGACCCTACAGAACTTGTCCCGGTTTATGTTTGCGCAACTGTACAAATACCGCAAAGTGTAACTTTCTAATAAATCAGTTTTACGGCAAATTCAGATGGGAAGATACATTTATTATTCCGTTTTGTATGCTAGTGTACGAAAAATATACGAAATTCGTATGAAAATGGGTTTTCCATACTCTTTACGAAATTCCGGACTCGGCCTAACGGCCTCTTTCGGAAACATCTCACTCGAATTACTATTAATCCTATAAACTAAAAGTGTTTTCTATGGCAGATTTTGGTATTAAGAGTAATGACTTTTAAGACGGTTGCGGAAAATAGTATATTATGTTATTAGCAGTAAAAGTGATACTTTGTGTATCGAGACCTCACGCGTATGACTGAAGAGCGTAGTCAATAAGACAACTCGGGCGAGGCACAAAAAGTCACTTTACTTACTCCCCAAGCTTCCACTTGGTTCGACCTGCAAAACACTACTTTCTGGTCTTGTAACGTAAATTACTATTTCTAACGTGCGAACTAATATAAATAAAAAAGTATTTCCAAAATTACGATTAACGACAATACATCAGTAGATTTTTTTTTCTCTGCAAAAAAACGTATGTGTACAAGTTTGCTCTAACATAATTAAGAGGGCAAATATTTTTATATAAATAAATTACCATTGAGAACCCTATGGTGCGTAAAGCATTTCTACAACCTGCATACCCATTATCAGCACATTTACTAATTAAGTGCATAATGGTTCTGTGCTATTTTCCGATGAGGGGGTGAAATGGGGTAAGTACGCCTAAAAACCGATATGGGTGCCGTTATTGAGGTTTTTTGAGACATTGATTGCGAAAATGGCATTTATTTTTAAGTCCATATTCAGAAGATGTGTGTACAAACACAAATTATTTTTGGACAGAACAACGTTTGCCGGGTCAGCTAGTAATATATATTATTAAATGGTTTACTTTTATCGATATGAGTTTGCAGATTACAGTCAACTGTTTCAACTATCAATATTCAACTTTTTTATTTTAAATGGAACAACCTGTATATTTTTAGATATTTTGAAACAACTTTTAATTTTCTTTCTTTTGGTATACCATAAGTTAGGGGTTTCGTAGAAAATACGTCCAAAAATATCTAAAAATGTATCAAATCTAGATTTCCATGAAAATTCGAATTAAATCTAGAAGTCTTAGAAAACAGAAGTAAACAATGAACGATCTTTGCTGACGATTGTTTTTGTTAAGACGACCATTAAATGCATTTATAAGCAAAATTAACGAAAGAGTTGATATGCTGCAAATTTATTATGAATGCAGTAAAAACATTGCTGCAGCAGTACGAATGTATCGCTTATTATTTCCTGAGAGAAATGTTCCAAATCGAAGACTTTTCAAGATTCTTTTCTCTGGAGCTATTTCAAAGATCACATTTTGCTCACGGTGCCCGAAGATACTGAAGAATTAAAAAACTGTATTAGAGAGTGGGTGTAAAGGAAAGATGTCAACACTGTATTGAAAATAATGGACTACATTTTTAACAATTTTTGTAAACTACTTGAAGTATTTTTTGTGTTTAATTTCTATCACCTTTTCTGCTTTTCTTCGTAACTAGGTTTAATTATTTGTTTTTAAGTTTACATTCTTTCATAATGTCAATTTATAGCTATTTTTATTGTTAAATAAATTGTAATTGCTTATAATTCCGAAAATGGCGAACTAAATCATTCATTAATGATCGACTTAATAAAAACAATCAACAGCAAAGATTGTTCCTTGTGTACTTCTATTTTCTGTATCTTCAAATTTAAATTCGTATTTCCATGGAAATGTAGATTTGATACATCTTTAGAATTTTTGGAAATATTTTCCACGAAAACCCTAACTTATGTTATACTAAAAGAAAACGAATTAAAAATCCTATTAACATATTATATAGAAATGTATAGGGTACTCATTTAAAATAAAAAAGTTGAATATTGATAGTCGAAATTAGTTGACTAATATGGTCAAAATCTAGGTAATAGTATACTTTTTAATAATATATATAGTTTATTGGGTCCAAAATCTTTAAATGGGACCTTTTCTATAGCTCGGATTATATAGTGATTTTTCAGTCAACTATACTAAGATATGTTTGGCTTAATATAAGACTATTAAGCCAAATATACCTTAGTGTAAACTTATACTCCTGATGCCTTACAGTCCCTTAAAGGTCAAGAGAAAAATATATAATTAATTCAAGAATGCCTTGACATAGACTACTCATTTTTGACATACCTAGGTATATATTGTTGAATAATGCTTAGGAATTGGTTTACAGGGGGCGTTGTTGCACTTTATCACTGCTATAGTTAGGATTAGGCATTCATCAAAGCGCTACCAACACTGAATTTATGGATAACATGATTTTTCGAGTATTTTATTTTTGGAGACTAGCTGGTTTATCTTGAAAACGAAAACTCCTATAAAAATGAGAGAAACAAAAATACTGAAATATTGCAACATAAGATATAATAGTGATCAGCTGCAAGAAGACATCGATTTCCAAACCATTAAGAAAAGTGTATTATCCCAGTTATGTATGTCAAACGCTCTGTGTCAAAGTATTCTTGATAAATGAATTTAAATATGTTTTTCCGTCTGATCTTAAGGACCTATAAGTTATCACAGATACGACTTTGTACTAAGGTACGTTTGCCTTGATCGTCTTATTTTGGCTTAAGGATCTACCCGCATAGTTCTTTTCAGCTAGTAGTAGTAGTAGTAGTATTCATGGGGAGACTCATGTCAAGCAAGTAGACCTTCATAGGCCTTTTTTGCCAACCTCATGAACAAGGTCTAAGCATGCAGAATACCAGGTACCTTAGTCCTACGGCTTTACATCACTTCCGAATGATGGCATTCTGTGGAGGTTTCATCCGCATTTTAAAATTTTTTTATTGTTCATTGAAATGTTAAACAGTGTTTAACATGATGGCGTCCTCGAATGTTAAGATACATTTAACATGCATCCACTCATTTAACATAAATCCACTCGCGTCCTCCAATGTTAAAATACATTTAACATGCATCCACTCATTTAACATGCATTGAACATCACACATATTCATGGTAGTCCGATTTCGATTTAGCAGTTTATAGTCTTAACATTTCTCACATAAATTACCACTCTTGCTTCGCTGCGCTCGCTCGAGTGGTAAAAATATGCTCGAATGTTAAGACTGGGTTACCCCTCTTAATACGTTAATTACTATTAAAAACCTCATCGGGATCGGGGATCGAACTCTCGACCCTTAGATTAGTAGCCAGAATATTTATCACTGAGCTATGGGCCCGGCTCTTGTTACCTAATTTTAAATCACTCTGTATAACTTTTATCTTTGATAACTAATCATATCAACTCTAGAACTAAGAGTAATCAATTTTGCAGTAATATCATTTTGCATTTTTGCTTGGAAGGTGACTTTATTTTTGGGAGATAGAGCATAAAGTTTTTGACCAATATTCCCACGTAGATTATGAAACAGCGATAACTACCTAGCATGAGTAAGTAAAAATGAGGGAGCCAGATTATTTTCACGGCTATGAATTACCTTTTGCCACAATGAGGTAGCAGTTCTGCTTTAGGTAAATAATCTTGCTTTAGAAAGAAATTCCAAATATCCATTTTTATTATCTTTGCCTTGCGTTACAGATCTTTTTAAACTGATTCACAGTTGAATATTGGTGCTTAATTAAAAATAAAAGAAATTCCATTTGCACTTTTAATGTACTTATGTAATTATGAACTACTAACTGTACAACACAAAAACATCAAAAACTAAAGAATAATAGAAACTGCCGTTCATATACATAAATATATATTTAAAGTCATTACAATAATAAATTATTTTTAGCAAACATTACATGTATACAGTTATAAATTACAATTACACATTCAACAGTCATGTAGAAATACATTTCATAATTAAAAATGACTTAATTTACTATCATAATCACAAATAAATAATTTGTAACAAAGGCCAAATTAGTTGAACCTTGCAATTTTAGCTCCAAACACTTGAGCTGGTGGCAGAACTCCCTTGGTACTTCCGAAATTACAAGTTTTGGATACCTTAACGAATTTGTTCTGAGATTTACCAGTTTTCCAATAAATGGAAACGGTTTGAAGAGCATTCCTTCCGGCAATGTAGCGAGTGGCTGTTTCAACGAGAGTTTTGTGATACATAGTTAATAGTTATATAATGATTTAACAACTATGTGAAGAAATAACATACAACTGTGATGTCTAGTAGAATACCGTAAATGAAGCTGCGTTGGATATTTATACTATACATACAAACTACTTATCGTTATCTTTGATTATAATGGGTCTAGAAGTAAAGACTTTCACTAACGAATCGCATGAACAAAATATAAATTTTCCCTACTTAGCTTTATCTTTCAAGATTTCTTATGTGTAAACTTTCCATATTTTTATTTAACAGTAATAAAGGTAAGTAGTTATAAATAACATTACGATCAAGAATAATTCCCAATAATAACTATTAATCCTTATTACATTACATTCAGTTAAATTTAATAGTATATTACATACCGAGGTGGGAAGTGCTTCATTACTGTCGAGAGATTAGGTAGTTTACCGAGATGCGTAGCGTCGAGGTTAACTTTATCTCGAGACAGGGATGAAACTTTCCACCGTGGTATGTATACTATTTTATTCGCAATCATCTAATTTTAAAAATAACTACAATTGAATTCTGAATAATAGATATCTTGATGTAGCTAATATTTTTGTTACCATGAAAACAACCCAGTCACTGTTTTGTTACCATGGAAACACCCCACTCTTCAGGTATGTAATATTTTCCGGGGTATGTAATAATTTCCTGGCTAGTTTCAAGTAATCAATTAGTTCCCAGCTGTTGTCATGTTATGAAATTGACACATTACAATGTGATTGCGAATAAATCAATTAATGAGCTTGCGTAACAATGGTAACGTATGTTTAAAATTCAACTTGTGGATATTTGAGAGTTAAACAATGCCTAGTCAAAAAAAAAACGCCACCAATTTTGAAGCATTCTAATAAAATTTTAAAGAGCCGTAACTTTTATGATCTTATATCTTTTTAAATTGTTTAGTTAACTCTCAAATGTTTGCAATTTTAATTTAATACACAGACTGCTGCCATAGTTTGCAACGAAGGCTCATTAAGTGATTTAACTTTAACTTGCTGTAACTTTCTTGTTATTCGGGTTGGTCGGAATTTTACAAGGAAAACACTTTATTTTGACCCCCTCTAGCTACCCTTTCAGTCTCATCCGTAGGTTATGAATCACCCAGTACCTACACATATAAGAACTCGACAACAGAACAAAGCTAATTGAAGAGGGGTACGTCAGGATGATGTTACATCTTTCACATTTTTATTTTAACCCTACAGGATGTCTTCAAACAGCTAAATTGGCAATATTTTGAAATTAACATCGACGGAAACTACCCAGCTCCCTTTAGGTTTGCCGATGATGTTGTCCTTGTTAGGAGCATTCCAAAAGAACTGAAAACGATGTTAAAACCTGGTTAGAACAAGTAAACGGCACCTGTCAATGAATCGGTCTAAATATGAAGTACAAGAAAACAAAAAGAACGTGGAAAAGATCAAGGACTCATTACCATACAAAATTATCAAATCCAGTTTGTCAAAGAATACGTTTATATAGAACATACGATTACGCTTGGTTAAGAAAATCTATCTGCAGAGATCAAGAGAAGAATTTCTCTAATGTGGACAGTCGTCGAAATATTAAAACACATATTAGAAAATAGAGATATCCCTATTAATCTTAAGTGAAAATCTATGATAGTTGTGTTATCCCAGTAACAAATTATGGAATATGAACAATGACTCTTACGCCAAAAAGCGCTGAAAAACCGAAAGCGACACAAACAACTATGGAAAGAACAATGCTTGGTTTAAGTCTTCGAGATAAAAGGTCAAATGTAGAAATAAGATACCAGACAAAGATAACAGACGCTATGGAATGAGTTAGATGGGCAGCTAGAATTGTAAGGAGGAGACCTAGACAAACGAAGATGAGCCTCGGTAGACCCTAGAAAAGTTAGGCCAGTGAACTAAAGAACTGTTTAGAGATCATAGAACACGAAAGTAAAAATGTAAGACGAACGTTAAATAAAAATAAACGTAAAATAGTGATTATCACTAGGGAAAACATAAAACTAGATAGAGATAATTTTGGTGGCATAGAAATTCTAGACAATTACATTTATCTTGGTGCACGTATTGATAATAACAAGAAATGCTCCAATGAAATAAAAGAAAGAATATCTTCTTATTCTTACGTTATATAGACGATTTGTGATTCATTGTTATTCAGGATTGGTTTTGTCTGACTGCTTTTACCACATCTTATCATATTTTCTGGTTTTCAGATATTCGTACCGTTTTACTTAAGGTTTGGCTCATTAAAGTGATGTCGGCTCAGCGCTTATGCGAGCATCCCATCATTGGTCCCTTGTACGAGGAGTCTCTCTACGTTTTCTTCCTTTCTATTAATATGTCCTAGAAGAAGAAGGGAAAGGATGCGGTGATATACAATACGAGGGTCGCTTATTAGGGCGCAAAATTCGTCTCCAGGTCCAAATTTTAAAAGAATCTATACAGCGTCTGTCCGCTTATTTGACTGTCCAGGTCTCAGCGCCATACAAAAAGATTGAGAAGACGGTCGTATTGACTAATCGAAATTTTGTAGCTTTTTTTATGTTTTTATTCCTTCAGACTACTTATACTTAGTTGTCACATAGCTGTTTTTGCTATTTGTATACGTCGTCTGATTTCCCTTTCCCAGTTGTTAGTATTGTTGATCAAAGTCCCTAGGTACTATACGATTTCACATTCTCCGATGTGTCTCAGATCTGACTGATTATTCTTATTGCGATCAAGAATTACTATTTTTGTTTTGCTTAAGTTTAAGGCTAGACCATAATCATTGCTGATTATTGTGAGTCTGTCTAATAGGTATCGTATTTCATCTTCAGAGGTGTATATTAAGCTAGCATTATCTACGTTTCAGATATTTTTGCTTCCTATTATTATTCCACCATTCCGTTGGTCTAAAAGAAATATAGAAATTGCAAAAATAGCCATCACTAAATTTCAAAAGATCTGGAAAAACCAAAACATAACAAAATTAAATCGTTGAATACATTAGTATTTCCAGTAGGACTTTATGCAGGTTGATGAAAACTATAGTCAACCAGAAGACTATTAAGAGTTAAATGGACAGAGTGTTATATCATCAACTTCGCTATTTGAGAAATAGAAGCGACGCATAGTGGTAAATATAATGAATACAAAAAAAAAACTACTCCAATTATTTGAACATTTGAAGGCAAGAGACTGAAACATACTTAGATCTATAACGAAATTAAAGAAATAACTGAAAACAACCTAGAGAGAAATGTTAGACTGACAGAAAATTCCAATGAATGGAAATATATCGTGAAAAGACAGAAAAACTGAACGAATTGCACAAATTACGATCTCCGGATACGAAAAATACGACGAGAAACAAAAAAAAATCTCTGTAAAGTTGCATTAACATTTTGTTTCCATTTTTGTTAATTTTAAACAATTACACGTAGTTGAATTTTCATTTTTATTCATTTCTTTAAGCCGTCTTCAAGTTTAATTCGTTTTTGTATTAAATTGTAATAATACACCAGAGTATTGGCATACGCTGTTAATCATGGATTACACCTTTTATGAATATACGGGCATGATATGCATTCTTGGAGGGTATGATGAAATTATAACGAAGCTGGTAGAATTTATGCTGAAGGGTAGCCCAATAGGCTACTTCTGAATCATTCAGTGATAAGTGCTACAAGTCGAAGTCTTCGAGAAGCTGGAAGTATTCATCCCAACAAGACAAATCGAGGTCGACAACGAAGAAATCACAATTTAGTAGATAATATCTTAGACAGTGTAACAGAAGAACCAAGTACGTAACATTTTCAAAAACTCTTACGTACCAAAATCAACGGTGTACAGGAGTTTACAAGACGAGAAGAATTGCATCAGCATTTATTAGAAGCAGGTCCGGAAAAATTAACTAATTATTGCAAATTGCTGTTGGAAAAGCACCGAGGACATCCAAATATTGTCAAAAAATGTGTTATGGATTAATGAGGCTGCAGGGCATGGAGTTTTTAATTTCCACAACAAACATATTTGGGCTCATGATATTCATCATGAGATTCGCGATTCACGAGAAAGAAACCTTTAGTTTCGATTTTCAATAAATGTTTGGGCGGACAATAAATCTTTTAAAGTTTCAAATAGACTAAACGCAGTAAACTATTTAAATTTTCTAAATAAAGATCTTCTAGAGATCTTTGATCATATTCTTGCACTGGTAAAACTTGATATGTGGATCAAATCTGATGGTGTCTCAACTCATATTGCGGCCTTAGTTCGGCAATGGCTTGATGAACATTATCAAATTATGCGGATTGGTTGTGGAAATCCAACAGCAGCCCCCCCCCCCCCCCAGAAGATGTCCCCGATTTTAATCCACTAAGGTTATTATTCTTCAAATGATTATTTGCCCAAAGTTTGCTTTATACCTACGTCATACATAGTGAACTATGTTAAATGGACACAATTTCTAAATTTGTTATTATTGAAGCTACGAAGTCGGTTAGGTTAGTAAACATCCAGTTCTGGAGTTATTTCTAAAAATGTATATTTTTAAAAAAACTTCTTGTATGTTTTTACACCAATAGGAGGGAGAAAAAGAGGATGTACTATTCATTTCTGTACAAAATATTCTAGAACTTTTTTAATGAAATTTAAGGTAACTGATAACAATTCTACTATTTTTCTAATTTTACTGACTCACAATGAGTTTTGATTATTTTTATAGTTTAATCGTGCTTTCATAACATAAGGGCTTGGCCCAAGTGGATGTATTCTTTAACCTTCTAGAATTGAATGATAATACCAACAACAAAGAAAAAAATATAATTGCGTCTAATCTAGAAGGGAACATTTAGACGAAACATGATATTTATCACAATAAGATCACGCTTGACTTCTTTCAATTAAGCTAAGATATTGTAGCATTAAAAATAAAATATATATATCAGGAACCAATAATTTTCTTTTATATACTAAAAATAGTTTTTCCGAGTTGCTACTTAACTTTATCTTTCAAGATTTCTTATGTGTAAATTTTCTATATTTTTATTTAAAGTTAACAAAAGTAGGTAGTTGTAAATAACAATACGATCAAGAATAATTCTCAATAACTATTAATCCTTACTACATTACATTCAGTTAAATTTCAATCAATTTATGAGCGTTCGTAACAAACTATGATAACTTATGTTTTAAATTCAAATTGTGGATATTTGAGAGTTAATTACACAATGCCTAGTCTTTGGAGCATTCTAAGAAAATTTTAAAAATCCGTAACTTTTATGTTCTTATTTTTGTTATAAATGAATTGTGCAGTTAACTCTCAAATATTCCTAATTTTAATTTAATACATAGACTATCCCCATAGTTTCTAACGAAGGCTCATTAAGTGATTTGATTTTAACTTGTTGTAACTTTCTTGTTATTGGTTTTGGTCAGAAGTTTACAAGTTCAGTCTCATCCGTACGTTATGACTCACCCAGTACATGAATATATGAAAACTCCACAATTCATTTATATTGACGACTTCAAAACCGAACAAATCTAATTGCAGAGGGGTGCGTCACGCTTCAGGATGATGTTACATCCTTTAACATTTTTATTTTAGCCCTATAGGATGTCGTCAAACAACTAAATTGGCAATATTTTGAAATTAATATCGACCTAGCCCCCCTTAGGTTTGGCGATGATGTTGTCCTAGTTAATAGCATTATAAAAGAACTGACAATGATGTCGGTTAGAACAACCAAATGGCACCTGTCAAAGAATCGGTCTAAATATGAAGTACAAGAAAACAAAAAACGGGGAAACGTTCGGAAAACTAATTATTGCAAATTGCTGCTGGAAAAGCATCGAGGACATCCAAATGTTATAAAAAATGTGTTATGGACTTCTTTCAATTAATCTAAGTCAAATATTCTAACATTAAAAATAAAATATACAGTATGTCCCCGGATTGGGTTACAAAGAAGGAAAACAAGTTTATTTTTGACTTCTCAGAAAAAAATTACTCTTTGTAAAAACCCTGCCTGTTCTTAAACTAAAAATACAGTTGCTAACATTTAACTATCTGCTTTCGTATACGAGGGAGGTTTGAAAATATGAAAATGTCTCAAAATATACAATAATGTTATTTGAAAAAGTTGCTCAGAATTAAAAGTAGGTGTCAAATATACGGTCACAGCCACCTGCTCTAAAAAACAATTTTCACTGGGTTTTCTAATTCTTCTACTACCATGCGAATTACCAAACGCGATACTTCAAAGTTAACTTATTGACGGATACGATAAAAGTGTATTGTCGAATTTGAGTTTCGTTCACTTAACCTGAAATTTATGTGATCGAACTTGATGCTAAAAATCTCATGTGTGTCAAAAAAAACAGGTATTTTTAATAATTCGCAATCCAAACATCAATACCAATTCAAAGCAATTATAATTTCTAATAGAAATGTTAAGTGTTTCATAAATTTTTGCCGCTTCGCTTGCATTTGTGTATTGTACTATGCGCATTTTAGAACTTTTGGAGCGTGCCTCCCCTCGCCACTTAACCTCCGTCTGTCAACGAGACTGCACGCGAGCAGGTTCACTCCGAGAAAGACTAATTATTGTTTACATGTTCAAATGTTCGTGTGTTAATTTATTGCAAATAAATTACCTACTTTGCTTTCAACGAGTGTATAATTTAGTGAAGAAGAAAATCCATACAGTCCATTAAAGTTTCAATTCTAGTTCGCAACCAGAAATTTCCAAAATAAACGGAAAAATGTGAGACTCCCCAACATGGTCATTCGAACCGGATTAACAGCCTAAACAAGGTACTACGAGCCCGAAAAGCAGCCCAAATTGGTCAGCAAGGCAAGTACACGCAGTTTCAATCGTGTTACATTCATCCCTAACGAGTGGAAGAAAGAGAGCATATGCGGTGCTATCAACGTAGGCGCGAGAAGGCCAAACGCCAAGTTGCAAGTGTCCAATCGAACAAGGCCTTTCTATTTCCGACTCGGTCGCGAACGACGGAGTAGCTTGGCACAGTCCCCACTTTGGCGGATTGTGGGAGGCCGGAATTAAATCCTCCAAACATCACATACGGCGCGTTATAGGTAACGCTAGTCTAAATTACGATAAATTTTGCACTTTGCTAGCACAGATGGAAGCGACCTTAAACTCCCGACCCCTATCTCCTTTGTCCGCTGATCCAAACGACCTTCAGCCTTTGACTCCTGCTCATTTTCTGATCGGTCGTCCCTTGGTGTCACTGCCTGATCCTAACGTTACTGAGATAGCCGAATCTCGGCTGTCTAGATACCAAAGGATACAACAGCTCCACCAGAATGTGTGGAAAAGATGGAGTAAGGAGTACATCTCGGAACTCCAACAGCGCACCAAATGGCGCACACACTTTTCGGACCTCCAGCCTGGTTCCATGGTCCTCATCAAGGATGACAATCTCCCCCCTTTGAAGTGGAGGTTAGGCCGGGTCACCGAGCTGCACCCTGGCTTTGACGGCGTCTCTCGTGTTGCGTCAGTGAAAACTGTGTCAGGGATCATAAAGCGATCCATCGCCAAATTGTGCCCGCTACCTAGTGTTGTGAACTAGCACGTTAGCGTCCGGCGCAGTGTTTCGTAAAGCCTTTTGGCTTTCCATTGTTCGGGTTTTCTTGTATTACCTTAAGATCTATGTTTCTCTATGCACTTTACATGTGTTAATTTTAGTTACATGTCTTACTCTAGTTGTTACATGTTAAATTTGTACTGTTATTATTCGAAAGGTTACCCTTTCCAAGGCGGGCGGTATGTTAAGTGTTTCATAAATTTTTGCCGCTTCACTTGCATTTGTGTATTGTACTATGCGCATTTTAGAACTTTTGGAGCGTGCCTCCCCTCGCCAGTTAACCTCCGTCTGTCAACGAAACTGCACGCGAGCAGGTCCACTCCGAGAAAGACTAATTATTGTTTACATGTTCAAATGTTCATGTGTTAATTTATTGCAAATAAATTACCTACTTTGCTTTCAACGAGTGTATAATTTAGTGAAGAATAAAATCCATACAGTCCATTAAAGTTTCCATTCGAGTTCGCAACCAGAAATTTACAAAATAAACGGAAAACTGGGAAACTCCCCAACAAGAAATGTTATAACAAATATTTCCAATTAACATTATTGTAGATTTGGAAAAATAAGGGTACTGAGCCATTTTCATATTTTCAAACCTCCCCCGTAGACGAAAGAGGATATTTAAATTTTGGCAAATGCATTTTTAGTTTGAGAACAAGCAGAGTTTTTTATAAAGAGTGATTTTTTTGAGAAATCAAAAATAAACTTTTTTCCCCTCTTTGTAACCCAATCCGGGGACATACTGTATATATATGTTTTTTATATTATACTAAATTTAGTTTTTCCGAGTTGCTTTTCATCGACAAATAAATATATTTGTATAGTAACCTAGTTGTTTCCAAGTATGTGGTAGACGGTGTAAAACTATTTCAAAACCATGAATATTCCATTTCAAAATCTTCTCCACTACCCTCAAAATATGTTTAACACAATTTGAAAATGAAACTTTAGAAGTATTTTTTACAAAGCTATATATTTAAACGTTTTGAAAACTAAGAGTGCAATTTAAGCAACTACATTCAGTGGCAACAACATGAACGAACTTCAAGGTTTTTTTTTATGGTAAACCTAGTTATTTTATTATTAGAATGTAAGTGTTAATGATTACAGTTTTTGTAAAATTTTTGAAATAGAAATCACTTAGTCAACACACAAAATGAAAGATAAAAAGTTTGGTTTTCTTCTCAAGAAATTATAAAATTTTGCATTTATCTCATTTTATGCTTTGGCCATTTTCCGATTATTATTGCTTCTGAAAAATTTTCTTTACAGTGTTTTGCAACAAAACTTCATATTTCTGGTTTTTGATTATGCTATAATAGTATATTGTAATACCAGTGCGGAATGGGCTTTAATTCAAAATTACTATAAAATTTGAAAGTTATAAAAATCTTGCAATTGCCATTTTCGCACGTGCGTTACATACTGTTTTTCCTACGGCGCTTTCCATTGCCTGGGCACACTCCTCGTAGTATCAAATTTAATCTCTTGACGTTCGCCAAGACTGATAATAATCGTGCAATTATTCGCGCCAATTTTAATAAACTTTGCCACAAGTACCCTTTCACGAACATACCAATATTATATTCGCAGACACGTCGAAAAACGATATTGGAATAGGAGCAGCGTTACAGTTTGCCTACATCCAAACTCCAGTGTTTTTAAAGGAGAAGCCATCGTCATACTAAAAGCATTAGAATGGATCTAGAACCAAACAGGCAGCAATTACCTTCTGTGCTCAGACTCCAAAAATTCTCTGCAAGCCATAGGAAACCTGTATCCGAAAGAAACTCTATTATGTCAAATCCAAAATTTAGTGACCACTGTGAGCCACACGGGAAAGACGCTTCAATTTGCGAGGGTACTCTCACACACCGGAATTCTAGGTAATGAAGATGCAGAGAAGTATGCAAAAGACGCAATATTCTCTAATGATATTGTCAACTTCAACTATATTACCCAATACGACAACATATGGAAACCGATTCGACACCAAATCCAATCGCCTTACCAACCCTATAGTCGACTTCAAAAAGTATGCTTCACCCCTGTGAAGTTAGCACCACAACTTTAAAAAATGTTAATTTTCTCAAGAGTTCCCGTTGCACCCCAAAGAGTTCTAGAGTTCCTTGCTATTTTTAAAAATAGTTCTGTGTATTTAAGAGAAAAAAATGTAGATCGAAAATTTGGGCTGCTAACTTCACATTTTCCTCGGACAAATACCACTATAACCCTTTTTAAGTCATACTTATTGAAAAATGTTATTAAACTTTTTGATAGAACTCGCCGGGGTGCTACTAGAACTCTAACAAAAAAAAAAGATTTTCAACAAAATTTTTTTTATAAACCAGAAAAATATATCTTTTTAATTTGTTTAAGTTCCGGTACTTCTAATCGGAGTTCTAATAGCACCCGAACGAGTTATATCGATAACTCTAATAACATTTTTTGATAAGACTCAAAATAAAAAAGTTACGGGAATTTTTGTGTTAGCACTTTTACAAAACGACCAAGACCTGGAAGTAATTTTTTACAGTTCCGGTTGTTCTAATAAAAGTTCTAGTAGCACCCCGGCGAGTTCTATCGATAACTCTAATAACATTTTTTGTTGAGACTCAAAATAACAAAGTTAAGCGTATTTTTGTGTTAGCACTTTTAAAAAACGACGAAGACCTGTAAGTATTTTTTTACAGTTCCGGTAGTTCTAATCGGAGTTCTAAAAGCACCCGAACGATTTATATCGATAACTCTCATAAAAGACTCAAAATAAAAAAGTTACGCGTATTTTTGTGTTAGCACTTTTACAAAACGACAAAGACCTGGAAGTAATTTATTACAGTTCTGGTAGATCTAATAAGAGTTATAGTAGCACCCCGGCGAGTCCTATCGATAACTCTAATAACATTTTTTGATAAGACTCAAAATAAAAAAGTTACGCGTATTTTTGTGTTAGCACTTTTAAAAAAGCGGCGAAGACCTAGAAGTATTTTTTTACAGTTCCGGTACTTCTAATCGGAGTTCTAATAGCACCCGAACAAGTTATATCGATAACTCTAATAACATTTTTTGATAAGAGTCAAAATAAAAAAGTTACGCGAATTTTTGTGTTAGCACTTTTACAAAACGACGAAGACCTGGAAGTAATTTTTTACAGTTCCGGTAATTCTAATAGGAGTTCTAATAGCACCCGGACGAATTCTATAAATAACTCTAATAGCATTTTTTAATAAGACTAGAAGTAAAAAGGTATCTCATGTGTAAAATCAAATTCTGTAATTAAAATCGCTGATTTAATTAGGACATTTAATTAGTGCATTTAATTGGCGGTTTAATTCTCGGTTTAATTGGAGCATTTAATTGTGTCAATTAAAATTTGATTGGCAGCTAGGTCAATCAAGGTGTCGGAATAGTACTCACGTGTATAATAAAAAAATGTGAGCAAGCGAAAATGAAATCAAGCTTAGCTTTGAAATGTTTGTTTTATGAATATGTTGGTGACACTGTAAGTCTATGTTAAATTCGAGGTTAGCAAGTTAGGTTTTGCATCAGTTTTGACACAGACTGACGCAAAACCTAATCTACTAAATTTGACATAGACTTACAGTCGCACCAACATATTATTCATGAAACAAATATTTCAAAGCCAAGCTTGATTTCATTTTCGTTTACTCACATGTTACATTTAACAATTATGACGATCTACGAAAGAAATGTGTCAGAACGGATACCAACGCTGTGGTTGTGCCACATGTCATTATATATGTAGTAAAATAACGATATTTTGAGATTTTTATAGTTCAATATGTTCAAGATGTTTTGTTTTTCAATATTTGCAAATTAAAATTTAAAAAAGTGCAAAAAAAAGTTAAAAAAAACGCCACGATATATTTCCACCTTGACGCGGTGGGGCGGCTTCCTTGCATCAGCATTAAAGTAATAACAAGCAAATGTTCGATGTAAAACTAAGAGAGATACTAATTTTTTACTAAACTATCAAAACTTAAAGAAATTGCTTTCAGGACATTGGTTTACCAAACACAAAAAAGCTCGTAACTGTTTTTACTTCAAGTCTTATTAAAAAATGTTATTGGAGTTATCGATAGAACGCGTCCGGGTGCTACTAGAACTCCTATTAGAACTACCGGAACTGTACAAAATTACTTCCAGGTCTTGGTCGTTTTGTAAAAGTGCTAACACAAAAATACGCGTAACTTTTTTACTTCGAATCTTAACAAAAAATGTTATTAGAGTTATCGATAGAACTCGTCTGGGTGCTACTAGAACTTCTATTAGAACTACCGGAACTATAAAAAATTACTTCCAGGTTTTAGTCGTTTTGTAAAAGTGCTAACATAAAAATTAGCGTAACTTTTTTACTTCGAGTCTTATCAAAATTTTTTATTAGAGTTATCGATAGAACTCGCCGGGGTGCTACTAGGGCTTCCATTAAAACTACCGGAACTTTTAAAAAATTGCTTTCAGGACTTCGTCGTTTTCTAAAAAAACTGATAATACAAAAATGGGCGCAACATCTTTACTTCGGGTCCTATAAAATGTTTTTATTAGAGTTATCGATAGAACTCGCCGGGGTGCTACTATAACTCACATTAGAACTACCGGAACTTAAAAAAATTCAAAATATATTTTTTCCGGTTTATAAAAAAAAATTTTGTTTGAAAATATTTTTTTTTGTTAGAGTTCTAGTAGCACCCCGGCGAGTTCTATCGAAAAGTGTCATGACATTTTTCAATAAGTATGAGTGAAAAAGAGTTATAGTGGTATTTGTCCGAAGAAATTGTGAAGTTAGCACCACAAATTTTCGATCCACATTTTTTTCTCTTAAATACATAGAACTATTTTTAAAAATAGCAAGGAACTCTAGAACTCTTTGGGGTGCAACGGGAACTTTTGAAAAAAATAACATTTTTTTAAGTTGTGGTGCTAACTTTACAGGGGTTGCTTTACCAGGCTCAAAATTGGACACAGTCGATTTACACATTCCTACATGCTAGAAAAAAGTGGACGACCAAACTGTGATGTGTGTTATGTACCCCTCACCGCCATCCATATCTTAATAGAATGCAAGAAGTACGATGGTTCCCGAAAGAACCTCTACATACCCCCAACAATAGACGAGGCCTTCAAAAATCCCGTCGCTCCTATTAAATTCTTTAAAATGACTAATTTAACCAATTTATTGTAAAATATTGTTACGTTACATTGTGCTAATGACAGTGTAGTTAAAACACATTAAGCATAAATAAAAAGAAATTCTACAAGAAATTGATTTATTTTTATTTATTATATTATTTTATTTTAACCTGTTTTATAAGGTATAAATATCCAATTACAAAACTGTTTTAGAAAATATGGATCGTAGAATAGGGACAGAAACCCCCCACCACTTTTAAGAGGGGGGCAAAATCAATTAAATTGCCTGGGGCGTCGGCTGATGTCGTCACAATTAAATTGCCTGGGGCTCCGGCTGATGTCGTCACAATTAAATTACCTGGGGCTCCTGCTGATGTCGTCACATAATTAAATTGCCCGGGCGTCGGCCATTTTGGATTTTGATGCTAGTGCCGTGTTGGTCTTTGAATTGTCGCCATTTTGGATTTTGAATTAACCACGTGATGCTAGTGCCGTTTTGGATTTTTATTTTGCGTGCGCCATTTTTGGATTTTAAATTAGTCACGTGATGCTCTGTATACTTACTCTCTCTCTCACAATCGTGCTATCTCTCTTGTATTCGTTGAAAGCACTTCTCTATCTTTTGTCGTACTAACTGTAAGGCTGTCTTGACCGTTTTAAAGCCATATTTTATTTAAAAACTGTTATGCTCCATACAGGATTCGAACCTGCTGCAATCGTGTTGAGAGCCTAACCACTGAGCTTTAGAGGATAGTTATAACGTTCTCTTTCAAAGTTCATCACTACTATGTAAACTGTTTGAAGTGTTGCCTATATATTAAATAAAATTTGTCTGCTCTAAGTCGGATTTGAACCTGTCTCTATCTTTTGTCGTACTAACTGTAAGGCTGTCTTGACCGTTCTAAAGTTATGTTTTATTTAAGAAACGGTTATGATCCATATCTGATTCGAACCTGCTGCCATCGTGTTGCGAGTCTTATAAGCCACTAAGTTATAGAGGATGGTTATAACTTTCTCTTCCAAAGTCCATCACTATGCAAGCTGTTTACCTTATCTGATTTTAATATATTGTTTTCGAGATGAATAATATAGTAATTTTCAAAACTTACGAATGCAATTACAAAAGGGGTCAGTTACTTTAATCAAACAATGTAAGAAATTTTAAATAAAATATTCTTATTCTACATGGTTTTAGTTATGACAAAACTTTAGGTTAAAATAGCTGCAACAATAATTTTAAATTAGTCTTTTTACGTCTCTGTTGTAACAAGTGTATCAGCAATGGAGTTCCAGCTTTTACACCCGTTTTCAGCCATTGTGGCAGGCCCGTCAAGCTCAGGCAAATCGTATTTCGTGGTTAATTTCTTAAAAAATATGGCCAAGCTCTGCAATGTAAAATTTAAAAAAAATCGTCTGGTGTTACGCTGAATGACAACCTCTGTACACAGAATTAAGAACATTAGTAACGATCGCGTGTTAGTTGGCGATCTGCAAGACTAGGGAAATAATAAACATGAAAAAATTCATAGAAAATTTAATAGAACATGCAAAAAAATACAGTATCTTGTTTGATTTGTCGCATTCCGACTACAAGAATGTTCTAATAAAGAATAAAGTATGGGACGAAATTGCCAAAAACATGAAATTAGGAACTACAGGTGAATTTAGGGAACCAATTAAGGAAATAGAACGATTAGCAGTTACTTTAAGGTAATATAATTACCATAAATATTTATCAACGCTTAAATTCTGTGGAAATTTACATTAAAAATTAATTGAAATAATACCTGTAGTATAACAAATCCAACAAATCAGTTGTGTCCCTGAAATCCTCGTACCAAGCTGCAGCAGAACAGTTGACTGAAGAGACTTCGTTAGCACTATATGGGTTAGCCAAAGGTGATGATGGCATGCTGTCATGTGGGGAGCTTGTAGTAATGCTGGACAAAGTAAAAGCTTCATAAGAAGAACTTCATCCTGGTCGACTTTCTGCCTCACTCTCTGCTTGCTGTGACAGTTCTTCTTCCATTATTGTTTTAGCAACTTTATATTTTACTATTGTCTGGCGTCGTAGTGACAGTTTTTTATACATTCGCGGCATATCCCAGAAATATTAAATCTACTAAATGTGGCACAGTTTTAGTATGCGCTTTATCCAAAAAGTTTATAATCTTATCAACCGAAGAAGACTGAGGTGCGGTACTTTCTAGAAATTTCCTTTTTTTGCGGGCTTACCAGTCTGTAATATTTTTGCCGGCGGTCTTTCTTGGTCATGGCTTTTTTCCCTTGGTAAGTTTTCAGGAGTTTCTTTTATAAATTTTATAATCAATTATGTAGAGCTCGACGCGTTGTGGAGAATGCATTTGGGATACTAGCACACAAATAGTGATTATTTTTTAGACCATTAGTAGAAGTATAACTTCAAACAGCTTGCGTGTTGCACAATCATCTGCGTATGAAAAATATCGATCATCAATTTATGCATTTATTAAACGAAAATGATAATGAGAGACCAGTATTTAATAACAAGCCGGTTAATGGAAGGAGAGCAGTAAATTTGGCTTTCAATATACGAGAACAAATTGTTACTTATTTTAGTAATATGTAATAATTATAATAAATTAAATTAATTTGAAAAATATCAGGCAATACTTATCACCTGTAGTTCCTAATTTCATGTTTTTGGCAATTTCGTCCCATACTTTATTCTTTATTCGAACATTCTTGTAGTCGGGATGCGGCAAATCAAACAAGATACTGTATTTTTTTACATGTTCTATTAAATTTTCTGTGAAATTTTCCATGTTTATTATTTCCCTAACTAAACATGCAGATCGCCAACTACCACGCGATCGATCGCTGCACAAGCCGCTGTATCGCTAACAGATCTCCACCGCCATCGCTATCGCGATCGCGGTCGTGATCGCGTAGATGTGTTCCCCGCTTTACGGATTTACAATGCGTTCTATTTATTTAGTTTGTCACTCAACACTTTTCGAGATCGGACATTCCTACTATTTTTACATTATAGGAATCAAACATCTTTTGTTATACCAATATTCTTCAGCTTCCCATTATCCATTTTACAACCTATCACAATGCCACCATCTTTGACCGACTTGACCTTTGACAGCTGCAAATAGAAGATCTGCTTAGTTGGTAGCTGATTGTTATCCTTCGGTTGAATAAAAAAATCGACATGCGACTTGTCTTTTAACACTTCAGAGTATTTTGGCTGCTGTAGAAGAGGCTTGGTAGCCATGTTAGATATATCAGCCTTTAATAATTGATCTTTGTGAGAATCTAACGCATCGTTGAGTTTAATCTTAACCGGACTTTGAACACCTGCAGGATCAAGCACCAGACAATTCGTTACACATTGGGAGAATTTCCATGATAGCCTCGGCATAGTATCAAAAAGAGTCGAATAATATCGTCGTTTTTTACCATACAAGAAGTATGGTATTGTTTTTGCAGTCTTCACAAGAAATTCCTTGCCGGCTTCTGCTGATAGGGGTTAGACAAGTTGTGCGGTTAACCACCGGCACGCATAATGTTATCACTAAATTTAGTTAAAAAAACTGGTTTTGCTCAACAATATTGACATTTAAATGGCTTCGTCTCGTCTGTACACAAAATTCAGAAAGTATATAGATAGTCAAAAAATTAGCAATAGAAACTGCAACCGTTAGACCAGTGACATAGTTTAGGTACAGCCTAAAATAAATGTCAGTGAAAACTTTCATAAATCGAACGTATCTAACATTGGCCCCATTAACATATACAGTGCGTAAATTAAGTATGGAAACGGTGTATTATTTGAATACGGCCATAGATAGAACTCTGAAATTTGGTATAGAAGTAAAACATACGGTTTTCTACTAATATTCGTGGATCTAATTTTTATATCGATAGTTACGACTGCATCACGGCCAACTTTATTATTTTTTTAAATTGAAATAGGGGTCGAAAGTACCATCATTATACAGCTGTTTTTGTGTAGAATCCAACGATGTAGCACTTGAGATGGCAGTTTTGAAAAATAACTTCACTATGCCAAATTAAAGGTTGTAGATAAAAATTTATTAGATAACTGGAACCGATAGTAAGCGCTGAAAACAAAACAATGCCACTGTTTAACAAATATTGAACCTCAAAAATTATAAGTGTTGTTTGAATGTGCGTAGTTAGTGAGAAAGTACCATGGAAAATCTTACAGAAAAGGAGAGAATGGAGATTCTCATGATGATAGGGTACGGTGATAGAAGACGTAGTTATGCGGAAGTATGTAAATTCTTATACAATGGTTAAATGGGTGTTCTTCATAAAAGTACTGTTTAAAGTTGAAAAACAAAACAAAGCATTCATCGCCAACTAAATTTTTAGCATATCTAGCAAGCCGTTGAAAGGAATATTCTCAAAGTTTAATTTTTTGTAGTGAAGTTATTTTTTAAAACTGCCATATCAAGTGCTACAACGTTCGATTCTACACAAAAACAGCTTTCTAATCATGGTACTTTCTACCCCCATTTCAATTTAAAAAAACTAATCAAGTTGGGCGTGCTGCAGTCGTAACGATCGATAAAACAATTGGAACCACGAATATGAGTAGAAAACCGTATGTTTTACTTCTAAAAACTACAATTCTCTATGAGTGTTCATCAGATAAAATTTTGAAGCACAGTAATCCTTTGCTTGAAGGTTCGAAACATAATATATACTATTTACGTCAATTTAGGTTGACTAATAACTGACGTGTAAACCTAACGATAATGTTGTTAAATGCGTATATGTGTATTTTACGGAGTGTATTTTCTGTGATCTTTATCGTTATGCATTCCAATTTCAGACTTTTATCAGCATATTTATATGTATAAACTGGATTGTTTTAGAATTTGATATATTTGTTATTTCCATAAGTAACTTCAAAATAATATTAACACCATTTACTACGAGTAAGCCGGTAACGGTGTGCCGGATGGCTGGGTTTCGAAAGAGATATTTGAGCGACCCAGACTGGCCTTGTCTCAGGCCATGTTCCCACATGGAATAAAGTGCCCAAACTGTACTTTCTTTACTAGGAGTATAACTCTATTAAATAGTTAATATACTGTTTCTCCTTTTAGAAGATATTTGTTATACCAGTAGTAAACTAATACATGGGGAGTATTATTTGCATAAACAAATCGATTTCGGAATAAAAGTTAAAGGTGTAAGCTAGGTAAAACCTTTTTTCCCAGCCGGTTAGAATACTAGGCATTGCTCACTTCATCTGAGGTAAGAAAGTTCGTTTTTCTCACCTAGGTAAGAAAGTAAATCATGCAATTTTTATGAAGAGACTGTACCGCATGTTAGCTGACTGCTGACGCGTGCTGATTCTGACAGCTGACATATTGATAGTTGACAGATAATTGACTTTATGACTTGTGTTACAGTCTGTTTATACGAGGAATTAGGAATGCATTCTGTGAGTGTTCACATCCTTTTGATGCAGGTAAGTACGAAACCTTAAGTCGCCCTTCATTCGAAGGAATTAAATTAACATCTCGTGCATGCGTACTCACGACAGGACAGGCTAAAAATCACCATGGGCGCCCGCGCTTTATTTTTTAATCCAACCAAAACTGCTTTGACAGTTTGACCTCAGTGGACATAACCTCAAAAAGTATAAATAGTAAAGCGATTTTTTAACGACAAAATTTTTAAAGTTTTCAGAGTTACTTATGAATAAAACTGTTTAGAAACATTTTCAGAACAGCATAAAATCGGAAAACATGCTGCATATTTTGCAGGATATTGTCACCTTTAACAACTTTAACAGTCTGTTGAATTATTTTTATAGTGTCAAATTTTGCTCCACTGAGGCCGGCAGGGAAAAAAATAGTATTCAAACTTTGTTAAGAAAGTGCTCTTGCACACCTTGCGCAATTACAAACCTCGCCTTCGGCTAGGTTTATAAACATTGCGCTCGGTATGCAAGACTGCACTTTCTTACCTTGGTTTGAAATATACTATTTCAATGCCATTGATGAAAATAATAACGCTTCATCTAGATAAACATTTGTAGAATAAGTGAAACTTTCAATACAAGTTTAGGTCTACTCCTTTGAGATAATTTTCAAATAAACCGTTTCTATTCTACATATATCTGAATTTAAAGCAACACATCTAATTACTTAAGTAAAAAATGCTCTCAGCTTTGTCTACGGGTGGCTTATTGAAATTATTACGTAAAAATGACCCTGAGTTTTGCAGTTTTTATATAATATAAAATTCTTAGTTTAAACGCTTAATGACTATTTCAGGTATATTACCTAATTGCATTAGTATAAGTTAATTCTGGGAACCAGTACGAAAGTTACGTAAGATTTAGTTGTGGCTTTACAGCAAATTGTCAATACTTATCAAGATTAAAAGAAGAATAAGAAAAATGCCAATTTTGATTCTGATAGTATTAGTGCATATTCTCTCTGCTAAAAGGGTATTTTCAAGGGTAATACCACAAAAGCTGACCATGTTTTGAGATTTTTTTTGTTCATATGCAAATTATTGCGTTTAAATTTCTCGAAACCACAATTCGTTAAAAATTCCGCGATACCGCAGGTTGAGTGGAATTTGAGTTTTTGTTGAGAAAAAATTGAGGTTTTGGAGAAATGTCAGACAAAGGCTACGTACTAAATTGAATTCATTAACACCAATCTTGATCGCGTGAAAACACTGCGACGTTCGGTGTTTTCAAATAGTCAGTTTTGATTTGCCGATTCTAACAAATTGAACTAAGTCATTGGTTGGTTTATTATAGTGTTGAATAATCATACATAGTGACTATGAAATTTCCGGAAATTATTACAAGCTCAGATACGACTGCGCAAGAGTGATTTCCGATACCAAGCAGAAGTTTTTTAAAATGTAAGAATTTCCGGAATATTTCATAGTCAAGTGAGATATTAGTCGGGACAATTCACCAAATTTAAGCATTTACTCATATTTCTCTGCGAATGCATTAACTTTATTAGCAAAATGTCCCTAGAAATTATTTTCGGAAATGTTACGTAGTAATAAGTTTCTAATAATTAGTTATTTAATGGTTGAATTTTAAAAAGCAGAATCATTTGATTGGTCTAATAATTTTAAGGTAGTACCAGTAGTAGTAGTAATATTTATTCATCATAATATACACCGTGGTGCTTAGATATGTCACAATTCTCTTTAAAATTAAAAAAAAAATACAATGCATATACACAAATAAAACAGTTATCTACGGAAAAATACACAAACAACAAAATACTATAGTCAATAAAATTGTCACATATAATCTCATAAGAGCATTAATTCTTTCCGGAAATTTTTTTGAGTGCGGTCCAACAACGTCGTATTAATTTGCCCGAGCGGGACGCGAGGGCAAATTAGGACGTTGTTGGAATGCACGAAAATAATTTCCGGATATGAATTAATGCTCGAATGCAGATTCGGTAAGAAAATCGTAACGCCACAAATCCTCACAGTTAGGTTGGTCTACCTACAAAAAATTTCCAAGAAATTTTTTTATTGTCTTGGTTACGGCTCGTGAACTAATTTTTCTATTGGTCATTAATGAGTGTCGTACGATTTTCAGAATAGTTTTTCAATTCTGCAACATGTTATCACAACTAATAATCTACAATTTTTAATTTCTATATAATGGGAGTCTAGTTTTGTTATTTGTGTTAGTTTTATTCCAAATATTAATATATAATTATAAATCTACTGAAAATATCATCTATAATAGTAATTGGATTTACATAGTTGTTGGAGGTAAATCATATTTGAGTGCACAGGACAATGATTTTAAAAATAGTATGTAAATTTAGTATTTCAATTTTAATCTGTCTGTAGCTTAAAACCCAGATATTTAGTAAACGGTTCATCAAATAAGCCGATTTCCATTGCTTTGCATAACTATTTCCGTCCACGAGACACTATCACGATTTGAAGATGATATCATGAAAGAGGAAATTCCGTGCAGAAATAAGCCGGATATTAATTTACATTACAAGTATTTGTATTATAACTGAGTTATTCACATAAGCATCTACTTCCTCTACTTCAATAAGAACACGTTATTGTATAAAAATTAAATTTACTTGGAATTAAGTGGACTGCGTGGTTGATAATGTGATCACGAGTGAATCATAGCCGGTTTAACTTAGCGATAATGATAACACAACTGATTAGGTGAGTATTCTATACTACCATTGATTAATAACTATTTTAATCAATGATACTACTAAATGCTCGTTATACTCATTAGATGTTTAATTGGGTTCTGTAAACCCGAATATCGACATTCAATTAGCAGTGAAGGTTTTTTATTTACAAACCATATTTAAAATTGCAGGAGGTACCATTATTACAACGGCTTTTCGATATTTTACTATTCAAACCATTCACTGAATACGCAGGAAACCTGAAGATAAAACGTTACAAATAGCAAAAACGTTGCAAGGGTGGTCATCCACAATTCAAATGATATGTGAAAGAATTCCAACGGCTTGAATCTAGTTTAGCGACCAACTCCGATCAACATGTGCTATACACCATTCGACGCGTCTCGTCGAGCTGAACAATATTGTCCATGGGGACAATCGGGGCAGACCAATGGTTACTGAGATACAGCACTCTAAAGTTTTGTTTTTTATAAATTTTTTTCTTTGTGGAAAACACTCTGGAGCCTTTGGCGGGGCGCCGCACAGCACTTCGCGCAGCGTACCTCACCGAAGGCTAAAAACAAGTCACACTGCGCGCCACCTAACCTAACCTTACCTAACATAACCTAACTTAACCTAATCTAGTTTAGCGACCAACTCCGATCGACATCTGCTATACACCATTCGACTCGTCTAGTCGAGCTGAACAATATTGCTGCTGGGGACATTCGGGGCAGACCAACGGTTACTGAGATACAGCACAGTAAAAATTCAAATGTCCCGCACTAAGTCTATGGCGGGTTCGCTTTAAAATGCCTTTATGTTAAATCATGTGTGTTGGGTTGGGTTGGGTTGGGTCGGGTTGGGTTGGGCTGGGTGAGGTTAGGTTAGGTTAGGTTAGGTTAGGTTAGGTTAGGTTATGTTAGGTCAGGTGAGGTTAAGCAAGGTTAGGTTAGGTTAGGTTAGGTTATGTTAGGTCAGGTTAGGATAGGTTAGGTTAGGTAAGGTTATGTTAGGTTAGGTTAGGTTAGGTTAGGTTATTTTAGGGCAGGTGAGGTTAAGCAAGGTTAGGTTAGGTTAGGTTAGGTTATGTTAGGTCAGGTTAGGATAGGTTAGGTTAGGTAAGGTTATGTTAGGTTAGGTTAGGTAAGGTAAGGTTAGGTTAGGTAAGCTTAGGTTAGGTTAGGTTAGGTTAGGTTAGGATAAGTTAGGTTAGGTTAGGTTAGGTTAGGTTAGGATAGGTTAGGTTAGGTAAGGTTATGTTAGGTTAGGTTAGGTAAGGGAAGGTTAGGTTAGATTAGGTAAGGTTAGGTTAGGTTAGGTTAGGTTAGTTTAAGTTAGGTTAGGTTAGGTTAGGTTAGATTAGGTTAGGTTAGGTTAAGTTAGGTTAGGTAGGGTTAGGTTAGGTTAGGTTAGGTTAAGTTTGGTTAGGTTAGATTAGGTTAGGTTAGGTAAGGTTAGGTCAGGTAAGGTTAGGTTAGGTTAGGTTAGGTTAAGTTAGGTTAGGTTAGGTTAAGTTAGGTTAGGTTAGGTTAGGTTAAATTAGGTTAGGTTAGGTTAAGTTTGGTAAGGTTAGGTTAGGTTAGGTTAGGTTAGGTTAGGTTAGGTTAGATTAGGTTAGGTTAGGTTTCAAGATGCTACCCAGCCCCAAATGCGAGCACTGCGAGGACGACGATACCGCAGAGCACGCTTTCTTCCGGTGCTACCGCTGGGAAAGAGAGCGGACCGTCGCGTCCCTGGCAGTGGGAGAAGCACTGTCGCCCAGAAATCTCGTCTCCATCATGCTAAGGAGCGACGAGGACTGGAAGACAGTCGTGGAGTTGGCCTCGACCATCGGGAGTGCCAAAGAAGAACTGGAGAGAGAGCAGCAGAGGATCGCTGGGCCCAGAGCCCTTCGGCACTAAGTTCTCCGAGCCGGGGGAGGATGGAGGACAGCGCATGACAAACACTGCTCTCAATCCGGCGACGGAGCCAGGGTGCCCAGATGATTTCGTCCAGTAGTAGCCAAAAGATGGCGCACAAGTAGCCAAAATCGCCACTCCTGTCGAAACTGATTACAAAATTGCACTACTAACTTTATTTAGGATATTTTATCGGATAAGAAGAACCAACATTTTTTATAGTTAGGTTAAGCATATTTTATTTTTGCAAAATACAACTACTAGTACTAGAACTAATTATTGATATATACATATGTATATAATGTAAGTAGTTAATCTTCCATTTCCAAAACATCAAAGAAAACCTCTAATTTTAATAATTGAGAATTATTATCATTAGTAATAGTATTTTCCTGCTGGTCGGTTTTATATTTACATACTATTAAATAAATCTAGCATCTTGTTGGTGGGTTGAAAACTATTGGTTAAAACAAAATATTTTTGTTCTTATAATTGACTCGAGAGTGTTTCATTCTATTTCTTAATTTTGTTTTTACACAATTCATAATTGAAAAAACTCTCAACTGCTGTATTGCTCACAGGTAATGATAGGGTTGCCAGACCTTCTATATCTAATACAAGTCTTCTATATTCAACGAAAATCTTCTATCTTCTATGTTCCTAAAATATAAAAGCAAAATCTTCTATATTTCGGCGTTTCAGAATAATATTATAATAATAAATAATTTTGCAACACTGTACTCATATCATACGCATGTAGTAAATTTAGAAGGCAAGTTCTGGAATCGGTGTCTGGTCTCGATCTCGGTTTTATCTGTCCGAATCCTAATGTAACAACTTGTTACTGCATAGCAACGGTAAATAATAACTTAACCTAAAATTTCGAGCCACTTCGTCCTTTGCGGGTTTATTTTGTTTCTATAGTGCAAATACTCTACTTAATTGTACTTATTAATATTAATAACAATAATATGGCTGAATCTGACATGCACATTAGCGGTGATGGTGGTGGTGATGATGATGATTATGATTACAATTAGAATTACAATAACAATATAAATAGTAGTGATGGTGGTGGTGCTGACACCGACATAGACAAAAACACAAAAAAACGAAAACGAGCAAATTCTAAATACATTTCTTCATACAAAAAAGAATGGGAACATATTTTTCGAGTTATTTTTCTAGTTAAGAGGTGTAGGCCGTAGGGTACGCTGATGCGTATGTTAACACCAACACGGTGCGTTCTTTTCGTTCGAGTTTAAATAAAACACTTTTCGAGCTTAAAAATGGTTTATTTTTAACGTGCCCCAAATGCGGGTGCACACAAGAGAGCTTGTACGAGAATAATGAATATACAGCCGGTGGCGTTCCACCACCCTAAGGCGACTGGTCACCCAAACGCGCGAGAAATTTAAATTTAAATACGGAAGCGACGTAACAAAAGGTATAGGAAGAGGATAGGGTTGCAATGTTCAGCTTAAAGCGATGTCTTATGTTTTATTTGTTGAGTTGGTTTTAAAATAATGTTCAATCGTTATTATTTTAGTCTTTTTTATTTACATTTATCTAAATATTACTTCCTTTTACGATAAATTAAGTATTGGATTCACCCCAAAAATTCGAAATTGAGTTTTCAACAGATCTTCACGTTTTAGAGTCCCCTGGACCCAAAATACATGTTTTTGCTCATTGGTCTGTCTGCGTGTGTGTGTCTGTCTGTGAACAGAATATCTCAAAAACGAAAAGAGGTATGGCGTTGAAACTTTATATATATTGTTATGATACACTATATTCTTTGATAATTTAAATATGAATACTAAAGAAACAGTTTAGTCAAATAAATTTGGAAGTCAGATATAAGCAAATTAATGGATCTAAATACATGTTAAAGTATAATGAAATTAACTTTCTTATTATTGGTTAGTCAAATAATAGCATAATGATTGATTACTCAAACTTAATCTGTAATAAGAAAATTCTGAATAGGAATAAATACCAAGGTTACTACTAAAATGTATCTGTTATGATAATTAAAATAAAATATCTGTTTTGATTATATAAAAAAGTGTAGATAGGAGGCAACAAGAATCGTGTCTAATAGTAATAATTGGTAATTTGTTTAATTAGTTACTGAAACAACTCATAAAAAAACAGACATGTAATTTTGAATATAACGAATTTGGAAAATAAAAAACCAGAATTTATGCCTTACTTTATGTAATTATTTGATCAAATACCATTTAAAAAGGCTGTAAACAAATATACTTGGTGGAGGTATAATATTATAAATTGGAACTTATAAAGGAATACAATCGGTGAAGAGATTGAACCAATGCAGTGAATTATAAATAATCAATACAGAAGATTACATTATATGAAGAGAATTGGATTTATTGATACTACATTAGAAATGGAATACAAGACACAAACAAGAGGTTAGTACGTGCAGCGAATTGTTTTTGGGAAACCTGTGGGTATCATTGAAGACGTAGGACCATCTAAAAAAAGAGACAAATTCATATTTGGAACAAGATTTATGCTGACACTTACCAGAGAGGGATCGGAGCCGCAGTAATCCAGTACAGGAGCTAGGAGACTTGAAGTTAACAGCAGCAGGGGACAACGACAGGAATCCAGTATAGGATGTGGAAGTTTTGAAGTGGATGGCAATAAGGTGAGGCTGGGAGTTTACATTCATCGTAGGTGATGCAGTTTGGATAAGGACTTAGCAGGTGTTTGAGTGCAGTCGGAGTGAGGATCCAGCTTAGAAGGATTTTGGAAGTATTAACAAGCAAAGTGTTAAATCAGGTTTGTGTTTTAAAAGGTTAAATGAAACATTTAAAAAGCTATAACCAGTAAGAAGGTATAAAAAAATATAATTGAATTTCATACTTACAAAATAGATTGGTGAAAGAATTACATATTAGATCTTATTGTAAAAACCTTGATATTCGTTCTGAATTTTGATTAATTTGACGTTAGTTGTCAATTTTTTTGAAAGTCAATCAACTTGCAATTAAACAAAGAGAATTTGACAAATCAATCATTGGGTTACTAGATATTGCGAACCACCTGAGAGAGTTTCATTAAAAATATTGTAAAATACGGATTTGAATTGAAAGTTAAAAATAAAGGGCAAAATAGTAATACGATAATTTAAATAAATTTATCAGCTAGCATAACATAGCAAATTTTATGGCGCCGCAACGAGAGGGCATAGCAAATTGATGTAGCTTGCAAATGTCAGGTAATTGAAAAGTCAAACGTAAGATTAGAAAATACAATCAAACCCGTTTATTTGAATATAGCTGATAAACCAGGTTTATGGTTAATTTGTAATTAACAATCACGAATAAAAGAACAGAATTGTAAAAAGGTAAAAGGGTATCATAACTAAGTTCTTTTGAGCAAAAATAGAGTAACAGAATAGGACATTTAATTTGAGTAACTAAAGTATTGGATAACGGATTCAATTGGTAAATCAAATATAAAGATATACGATTCATTATAAAGGGTTATAATAAAAAATAGGTACATTTAAACAATTTAACTGAAAGATGGCAGATAAAAGGGTTACAAGGAAAGGCAAGAAGGTGGAAGAAAAGAAAGAAGAAGGACCAGAACAAATGGAAGTAGTGGCGAGTAGCGCAGGAGTAGAAGGTGAAGAAGGACAGCTAGAAATGGAAGTACAAGGAGACCAGGTAAGGTTACAGGAAGAACATACAGCAAAAGATGACAGGATGAAACAAATAATGGGAATAATGCAGCAAATGCAAATGCAATCATTACAGTCAATGGAAAGAATGATGCAGCAAAGTAATAGGGAAGCTGAGGAAAGGGAAAACAGGTCGAAGAAAGAATTACTGCAGTCAATACAGAAAACTGCGGAGAAAATTGAGAAAAATGCTGAGATAAGCAAGAAGGATGCGGAAGAATTGAAAAAGGATTTGCAACAGGCAATTGAGGAGCAAAAAGAACAGGCAAAAAGGATGGAAGAATCGATATTGGGATTAAGAGAAGAATTTAATAAGGTGCAAATCGAGAATAAGCAAGAATTGCAAGCACAAATTAATAAGATGAGTGAAACATTAGGAAGTTATAAGGAGGAACTCAAGAATGAGGTGAGAAAAGAAAGACAGGAGGAACGAAAAGAGATAGAAGAAAATTTAACAAAGATTATGGAAACTAAGTCAGTACAGGATAAAGAAAAATTAGAAGTTAGATTTCGATATAACACTTATGAAAACAGAATTTTGGATAAAAAACAAGAATTATTATTTGGAACTAATGAAATAAATCAAATGTTAGAGACTTGTGAAGATATGGAAAATGGTAAACAGGTAAAATACAATGAAGTGGTAAGTAATACAGAAGTAAACGTGGTAACAAGAGGTATATTGAGTAATATTATGAGGAACAAAAATAACAAATATTTAAGAAGAATTACAGGAGGTTATATAGTTAATGTCAATAAAAATAAGAAGAAAACAAAGAAGGAAACAGTTAAACGACGACTAAAGGAGGAAGCAAAGAAGTTAAAAGAAAAGCTGAGACAAAATGAAGTACCAAGGTTAGAAGATGAATTAAGAAAATTAAAACAAGCAGCTAAAGAAGACAAGGATGTTCAAAAGAATACTGAAAATACTTTTAAAAGAGTATTAAGATAACAAAAGGAAACTCGGAACTTGTAAATATGTAAATAGTAATTTAAAAAACAAAATTTTTATGAAGAACCACACGTATTTTAGCATTTAAATAGTTATGAATATTAAATATTAAAAGATAGATGATGCCATTGTACTACTAAAAAGAAGACAGTATTCTATTATGAAATATGATCACATCTTTAATAAATGAGGAAGTAATTTTAAATAATTTAGATGTCCTGTACAAGAATATAATTAAAGTAAATAAAATAGATTTGCTATCAGCAACCAAAAGAAAGATATCAACCACAAACCGAGTGTTAAATGTAAAGATAAGTATAAATCAATGGGAAGATTTTGTTAGATTGTTTATAATAAAAGGTCTCACTGTCGATATGGTGTTAGGAATTGATGTAATTCAGCAATTAGGGATTCATATTGATGGAACACAAAAGTGTATTCATTTAAAAGGGGTAAAAAAATCTTGGAACTGTACCAATAGTGTCAGCCGAGAAAATAAGTGTGTTCAATTAGATAGAATTGGAGATACAATGAAGTATAAGGAAGGTATAATAATTAATAATAATGTAATATGTGATATACAGAGTGATAATAATTATAAGGGGGTTTTGCTGAATGATTTGAAAATAGCTGAAAAGAATAAACAATTTGAAGGCCTAATATTAGAAATAATTTATAGAAATAAGGAGGTTATTAATGAAAAGGTAGGACAAGCACAAAAATATATTCATAAATTGCAGGTTGATGAATCAAAAAGTTTTAATAGTAAATCTTACCCTATTCCATTTACATTAAGAGGACAAGTTAGAAATGAAATTAAATAAATGATACAGATGGACGAATTAGAAGAAGATTTCATATTACAATGATTTACCCATATATAACGAAAACTTAGAAAACATGAAAATCTGTAAATATTGCATAAAATGTTGTTGGTTGGTAAAGTTAATTATTTCGTTTCTATAGTAATTTTAAAATAGATAGATGTAAATAGGTGTTGATTGTTATTAATTTAGATAATAGGATATTTGGTTGGGTTCTACAAAATTTATTAATTAAATAACGAATTAAGAAAATACATTTGAAATAAAACGAGTTTATTAAAAATGTTTTTCTTAATTGAGGAATTATGTTATGATACACTATATTCTTTGATAATTTAAATATGAATACTAAAGAAACAGTTTAGTCAAATAAATTTGGAAGTCAGATATAAGCAAATTAATGGATCTAAATACATGTTAAAGTATAATGAAATTAACTTTCTTATTATTGGTTAGTCAAATAATAGCATAATGATTGATTACTCAAACTTAATCTGTAATAAGAAAATTCTGAATAGGAATAAATACCAAGGTTACTACTAAAATGTATCTGTTATGATAATTAAAATAAAATATCTGTTTTGATTATATAAAAAAGTGTAGATAGGAGGCAACAAGAATCGTGTCTAATAGTAATAATTGGTAATTTGTTTAATTAGTTACTGAAACAACTCATAAAAAAACAGACATGTAATTTTGAATATAACGAATTTGGAAAATAAAAAACCAGAATTTATGCCTTACTTTATGTAATTATTTGATCAAATACCATTTAAAAAGGCTGTAAACAAATATACTTGGTGGAGGTATAATATTATAAATTGGAACTTATAAAGGAATACAATCGGTGAAGAGATTGAACCAATGCAGTGAATTATAAATAATCAATACAGAAGATTACATTATATGAAGAGAATTGGATTTATTGATACTACATTAGAAATGGAATACAAGACACAAACAAGAGGTTAGTACGTGCAGCGAATTGTTTTTGGGAAACCTGTGGGTATCATTGAAGACGTAGGACCATCTAAAAAAAGAGACAAATTCATATTTGGAACAAGATTTATGCTGACACTTACCAGAGAGGGATCGGAGCCGCAGTAATCCAGTACAGGAGCTAGGAGACTTGAAGTTAACAGCAGCAGGGGACAACGACAGGAATCCAGTATAGGATGTGGAAGTTTTGAAGTGGATGGCAATAAGGTGAGGCTGGGAGTTTACATTCATCGTAGGTGATGCAGTTTGGATAAGGACTTAGCAGGTGTTTGAGTGCAGTCGGAGTGAGGATCCAGCTTAGAAGGATTTTGGAAGTATTAACAAGCAAAGTGTTAAATCAGGTTTGTGTTTTAAAAGGTTAAATGAAACATTTAAAAAGCTATAACCAGTAAGAAGGTATAAAAAAATATAATTGAATTTCATACTTACAAAATAGATTGGTGAAAGAATTACATATTAGATCTTATTGTAAAAACCTTGATATTCGTTCTGAATTTTGATTAATTTGACGTTAGTTGTCAATTTTTTTGAAAGTCAATCAACTTGCAATTAAACAAAGAGAATTTGACAAATCAATCATTGGGTTACTAGATATTGCGAACCACCTGAGAGAGTTTCATTAAAAATATTGTAAAATACGGATTTGAATTGAAAGTTAAAAATAAAGGGCAAAATAGTAATACGATAATTTAAATAAATTTATCAGCTAGCATAACATAGCAATATGTTTTGTGTATTATGTAGATGCGACAGCAAGCTTTTGAAGAAAATCGCATAACCGGAGGTATGGTGTTTACTCTGGTAATTTTTCAGTTTTTTTCGATTGTTTCAAAAAGGGTTCTAACGATTTTGTTTAACTTTACATTTTTATTACATTTTTTTATGTGTATTGATGTGAGATAGGTGACTTTCCAGTTGAATGCCTCTAAAATGGGTTTAATTCAATTTTTTTTATTAACTCCTATTTTAAAGAGAACATCCGATATATTATTACATTTTTGAATTCAGCTTAAAATTTTAGAGAAAATTCGTCCCTGGAACTAACGCTCTATTTTGTACGGTTCCTGTAGAATTTGTAATTTTTGAAAATGTTTGACTAATGCTTAAAAATTAAAAATCAAAATTTTGACTAATTATAATATCACTGTAAAAAGAAGTTGTGTGCGTGTATCACACCAGATTTTTTTTAATATGTGTTTATTTTTAATGCCATTAGTAATTATACCTAATGTAATGACAGTAATAATGTAATAAATGATTTATTTGAATCTTCTATATATTTTTTGAAACTTCTATATTTTCAAGTTAATTCTCCTATTTTTGACATTTTAATTTCTGGCAACCCTAGGTAATGATAAGAAACGTAGAACCATTAAAGCCAGTTCTTTAAAACATTGTTCATCAGCTCCGATATTTTCGATAGAGGATTAGATAAAATGCGGAATAAAAATATAAATTCACGTTAATGATAAAAAAAATCGCCAAAATCGCAGCCAGTCGCCTGCTGTAAAATACTGTAGCCAAATAGGGCAATGAGATAGCCAAAATGGCGATAAATCGCCAAATCTGGACAGGCTGGACGGAGCGACAGAGCAAAGCGGAGAGAGAGGAAGAATAGGGAAAGGGCGGGACACGATTAGAACGCGAAGACCGGATTCCCTCTGCACTAAGTTCTCCGAGCAGAGGAAAAATGGAACGGAGCGGACGAGAATCGTTGTTCCTCCCGCCAAGGGTTCAACACACACGAAGGAAACCGCAAGAAAAAGATTGCGGAGGAGAAATAGGGAGAGAGCGTAGCTCTCGCGATGGGATGCGGTGAAATGCGAAAGCGGAAGCCCGCTCCCATCTGCGGAACAGCAGATCACCAGAACTAACAAGTATCTGCTAAGGGTGTGGTTTTAATGAGTCGGACAGCCCAAGTCCAACCTCACACTACCGCTATAGAAAGTAGCGGTGTCTTTTTGAAGATTTCCACATCCATTAAACAAAAAAAAAAGGTTAGGTTAGGTTAGGTAAGGTTAGGTTAGGTAAGGTTAGGTTAGGTAAGGTTAGGTTAGGTTAGGTAAGGTTAGGTTAGGTTAGGTAGGTGCCGCGCATTGTGACTTGTTATTAGCCTTTGGTGAGGTACGCTGCGCGGCGCTCCGCCAAAGGCCTCAGAGTATTTTCCACGAAAAAAATTTAGAAAAAAAAACTTTATAGTGCTGTAGCTCAGTAACCGTTGGTCTGCCCCGAATGTCCCCAGCAGCAATATTGTTCAGCTCGACAAGCCGAGTCGAATGGTGTATAGCACATGTCGATCGGAGTTGGTCGCTAAACTAGATTAGGTTAAGTTAGGTTATGTTAGGTAAGGTTAGGTTATGTGGCGCGCAGTGTGATTTGTTATTAGCCTTCGGTGAGGTACGCTGCGCGAAGTGCTGCGCGGCGCCCCGCCAAAAGCCCCAGAGTGTTTTCCACGAAGAAAAAAGTTTATAAAAAAAAACTTTAGAGTGCTGTATCTCAGTAACCATTGGTCTGCCCCGAATGTCCCCAGCAGCAATATTGTTCAGCTCGACGAGACGCGTCGAATGGTGTATAGCACATCTCGATCGGAGTTAGTCGCTAAATTAGATTAGGTTAAGTTAGGTTATGTTAGGTAAGGTTAGGTTAGGTGGCGCGCAGTGTGACTTGTTATTAGCCTTCGGTGAGGTACGCTGCGCGAAATGCTGTGCGGTGCCCCGCCAAAGGCCCCAGAGTGTTTTCCACGAAGAAAAAAGTTTATAAAAAAAACTTTAGAGTGCTGTATCTCAGTAACCATTGGTCTGCCCCGATTGTCCCCATGGACAATATTGTTCAGCTCGACGAGACGCGTCGAATGGTGTGTAGCACATGTCGATCGGAGTTGGTCGCTAAACTAGATTCTTACCATTCCAACGATCACGATTTAACGATTATAATAAAAAAATTAACTACATTTACAATTAGATTACATTTACAAGAAGAATTTTTTTTATTACTATTTCCCCAAGTAGGCTATTATTTGACACTTTCCACATGTCAAATGCATGTTGCTATTGCATACTATGCAATAATAATTTAATTGCACACTTCTGTCGCTTTATTGCACGCTTCTGTCTAAACTATTCATTAAATTTAGTTTTCAATTTAAAACAGGAAAAGCATACCTAACATGATTTTTAATGAGCTTTCAATTTGAAATAATGTTGACGTTTTGTAATTCCTTTTGGCGTAAATATGTGCTAGTCGAAAAAAGTATGTATACAACTCGTATCTAAAGCTTCTTTTTGCACTTGTGACTTTCTCACGCCTACAAAAAGGTGCCACTCGTAGCAGCTCGTATAAATTACTATAGTTCATTCAAATTCAAGATAGAGCAACATCTGCAACCCAAGTTACAAATATCAGCAGTCAGTTGATTACTAATTTGATTTTATTAAAATATAGATGGTGGGATGTAATTAGTATAATTTAGAGGTTATAGTTTTTGTCAAATTTGCAAAGCTTCAAATCGGAAAATTGTGCGATGTCTACCTAAATGAAATCTGCTGAATGGGATCTGAGCATAAACTTACCCACTAAAAAATGTTGTAAATGGACTCCTTAAGCAAAGATTCACATTAAAAACATGGCACATGGATTTTGACATTCATAGACAGCAATAAGGCCATGTCTCTCTGATCTAAATTTTAATAAAATCATTTTGGTAATCAACTTACCGGGTTGCAGATTTTGCTCTATCTTCAATCTGAATGAACTATAGTAAGGTACTATATTTATACGAGCAAGCTCGTCCGCCATTTTGAGTCACTGGAAGTGTCGGTAAATTCAAATTCTAGTTACTTTCCAATTAGCATACGGTAAGTCGGAATAACAACGATCATATCATTTAATTGTACCGTCTTAAAAAAGATTGGTTTTTAAACAAATAAAAAGAAAACAGACAAAATCGAAACATAAAACACTGTTAACTAACAGGCAAGTGGTTCAAAGTAGAGAGCTTCAATAGTACCTTAGTTCAAACAACAGTGACGAGTGACAGAACTCAATAGAACTGACAGACACAGTTGATAGCACAGAACAACACCTACACACTGTATATAGATTTCAATAACCACACTTGGATGAAGACTGTAATTATAATTAGCATCGTAATGGAATGCACCAAGATTTAAATCAGCATGCAGTGTTCGTCTGGATTGGATAGTACGTACTGCCAACGGTTTCTAGTCTTGCTTGGTTGACAGACGACAGAACGCAGGGTTACCGGTCAGCGCAGCCAATAGCTTGGCGCTAAAATCCCTGTGACACAAAATCTAGTGAGATAAGCTTGCCTAGTTAATAAAGCACTCTAAACTATAGTAACGTTAAAAATTACGCAATTGTTAAGATACAATATACAGGGTGTTTCGTAACGTACGAAAAAGACTGAGAGGGTGGCTAGAAGGGACCAAAATCAAGTTATTTACTTACTAAACTTGGTCAAAACCAAATTACATAAAAATAACAGCAGTTTAAAGTTCTTATACATTAATTCCTACTTATTGAATACCGCTGGTATTTGAGAGAAAAAATTAGAAAGAATATCATTGTGTTTTCGTTCCGATAGAAAAATATTTCTTACAACACCTGATAATTTGCTGTTAAGGTAGTTTAATTTTAAATTATACTTTTTAAATAAAGAAAACTTTATTTTATAAATTACAATTTATTTATTAAATAAGCTACAAACAATTCAACATAACAGAAACATTCACATTAGATGTTCGAGATGCTGACTGCATTTCAACGCACATTTGTGCTCGAATTCAGCTTTCCGATACTCTTGGAAATTGTTGGCGTAACTGCTCTGTTGCAGCGTTGATGCGACGGCGCAATTCGTCGATTGTATCAACTTCGGTGGGATATACCAATTCTTTCATAAAACCCCATAAGAAAAAGTCCACTGGGTTGAGATCTGGGGGCCATGAAAAATATCCAACCTGGCCGATCAATAGTTGCGGAAAGATAGTGTCAAATATTCTCGTGCAGCATGAAGAAAATGAAAAGGACAGCCGTTATGCATAAACCACATGGTACGGTGCATATCCAACGAAACATATTCAAGGAGCGGAACTTCTTGTAAAAACTGCAAATAAGAATGGCCAATCAGCACAAGGCTTCCAACTAAAACGCTGCTGAAAGCTACTGTGGCGAATCGCGTGACGATCAGCCCATATGTGAGAATTGTGAAACTTGAGAACACCATTTCGTCACCAGTACGTGTATTGGAAATTCTGCTTCCCCATTAGTGCGATGTAACACTACATCCGTAGTAGTCAGTCCTTACACTTTTTGCAGATGATAGGGGTACAAACCATTGCTGCTCAATGTGCGCCAAACAAAAGATGGAGAAACTCCAACTTGGTGGAAACTTTGGCGCGTACTTGTAGTTGGTTGAGCATAAACCATTTCTAAAAGTTCTTACTCCCCATTCACCCCATATTGATTTGGTTTGCCGACACCATAACGTTTCTTAGGTTGTAAATTTCCAGTCTCTCTGCCACGTTGGACTACTCGAAGAAAAATATTTTCGGAAGGCGTTTCACGATCTGGTAATCTTTCCGAATTCATACGCCTTGCACGTGCAGAGTTTTCTTCAGCAGCTCCATGCATAATAATCATATCTATAAATTCCTCGTTACTGTAGTTAGCCATTTAAGTCGAATTAAACACTTAATAGCTGATGTATTTTAATTTCGACGTTTAAATAAATTAACACTCAAACGAATTTCTACTGTCATTTGTTTTTTTTGTTATTATTAAATAGTCAGCGGTTCTCCATCAGTGAACACCAATTTGTACTTTTATTAACTTTCATACGAAAATACTGAATTGATGTTGCATTTTATAAGTAAACATTGTAATTTGAGAATCAACTATGGTAGTTCAGAGAATGGAGGATCTCTCTTACTATTGCCTGTGTGGCAGTTATTATCTCTGTTGATAACTAAATTCCATCAAAAAAGTAATTTATTGGGGATTGCAATACAAAGCTTCTTTTAAGGACTGGGGACCTATGAACACAAATTATAACATGTTTATGTAAGTTGTAAACATAAGTTATAACATATAAAAATTAGCAAGAGAAAACTACTACAAAATCCATGTTAGCGGAGAAACCGAATTCTTATTATTTGATTAAAATAGACAAAATACGGTGGCAAGTTTATCACTGATCAAGAACGCTACCGATTTTGGAGAATACAGTGATTGATAAGAATTGGGATTTACTTGTTTCGCTGATCTTGTTTTCAGGTTCTTCATTGGTATAGTTATCTGCGACCTATTTTAGTTGGATGGTGTAGTAGAGCTTTATAGTTAATGAATCTAAATAATATACTTTTTCACATTGTGTCTTAAATTATTTCGAATTTCACCTATTTTAGTTATTTTTCTACCTAATCAATTTTCTTTGCTATGTGTATGATCGCTGTAAATCTGCTTATTTATTCATGCTATTCAATTTTATTCGTGTTCTTGTATCCTAATATATTAAATAATGCAATCATATTGTCCATTGAATAAGTTTGCATAGCTAAAATACAGTACATCCATTTCCTAGTAGTTTTGGATATTCCATTTGGACTCGTTTTTTTTTCTAGATTACATTTTAATAGATGTGAACATGTGCAATATACCTAGTATTTTATCGTATGAGCAATAAGAAAGTTTATGTCATTTTACATTTGTTACAAAGTGTTAGAACTTCTTCTTCTTCTTCTGCAGGCTTTGGACATATTTCCGTTGCGTTTATGTCAATAAAGTATGAGTAACAAAAAATATGGTATATTTTTCTGGTATTATAATACACATGAATTCATAATTCTAAAGGCATTGTTCAAACTATTTTTGAACATGGTTTTAAGTGAATAATTTAATATAAATTGTAATCCAGGAAACACGCAATTGGTTCACTAAAGGCAGAACTTGCGCCAGATAAAAGTATGTCAGCTTTCGGTGTCATGATAACAAATTACAATAGCAACGCCTGCAATCAAGCGGCAATTCTTGTTGACAAACAGACGTTGCATTTTTACATGTATAGTATACCGTATGTCAGAAACACGACGCAGCAATTCTGCATGTTAGTGTGTCAATCAAGCATTCAGAATTGCGCTAGTAAAAATGCGTATGATTGTATTTAATATTAGGCCGTAAAAAACATGGCATACATTTTCTGTATATATACTCTGTAATAGGACTAAGATTTTAATATACCTTTAACTACGAATGTGTATATTCATTGATAAGGTTGAACACAGGCTAAAAATTGTTCATAACAGGGTAGTCAGGCCTAGCTACTCTCCCCTATCTCTTAACAACAAAATCTCCAACTCCTGTCGAATAAAACTAAACTGGTTTTACAACAAAACATAAAAGGTGTTAAGTTCCAATTAATTTTGGGACACATCTTTTAACAGGCATCTTTGATGAACTTTCTCTTTGCTCATACTACAGTTGCGCCACTACATTTGGACAACAGAAATATATCCTCTCATTTTTCTGTATGATATGCTTGATTAATCGCTTTCAGGTAAACCTTTAGATATGGAATTTTCTTAGAACGCTCCGATTTTGAATAACATAATAATAATAATAATATAAAGTTTGGAATAGCATCTCTATATGCCAATGTACTATCGAAAGCAATTGAAAGTGAACGACCGACATTTTAAATGCTGTCTAGGAGTTTGTCTTGCAATACCAGGTCTAGCATTTTCAACTGGTTAAATACTGGTTTACTTCAAGTAGGCATGTGATATGTAAAAACTCCATTCACACAACTAAAATATGCAAAGACAAGCATACTATATTCATACCGTTTACTTTTAATTGCTCCCGATAGTACATACTTTTTTAAGGTAGACAAAATTTATTAACTTATTATTCACATTTTTCTTGCCAACATGTTACAAACTAACTTCAGAAGAGATTAGCAAGTTGATTAGCAAAAAGTATACGTAAAGTGTATAGCAGCCACTGTGTAGGCCTAAACTAATGCTTTAATATTTAACGAACAGTACTTAGTGTTACAGTTGGTATGTTTTCATATCTTTCGTATTACAGCTAACACACAACAATTTCTTCATGTTATTTTAAATTAATGGGTGACTAATTCAAATTAATAATGAATCCAATTAATAGCAAACCTGAAAACAGTGTTAAATTATAGTAATTTCTGAGATATAATTCTAAAGACAAACTTACTTAAATTGCATCTAGATCAAGTTTCTTCACTGCTCTTCGAAAAACATTAAGTGATGTGTAATTACAGTTTGTTTCATTAATTTCCATAGCACTCTCGTGGGGAAATGGTAGGGACCACGTTTACAACAATTACACAATTAACAAAAATATACTTTAGTTCATATAAATCTTCTTCAGTTTGTTACAAAATAATTATTTAAGTTGCCTTGTTCTTTTTAAGCAGATGAATTAAGTAATTATTATACAACAAACCGAAGAGGGTTCATTTGAACTAAAATATATTTTTGGTAATCGTGATTATCTAATTGTAAATGAAATGGCTGCTATTTCCCCGCCAGGATGTCATTGAAATTAAATGATATGGTAGTAGAAATTCCCACTAGTTCAAAAATTATCAATAACTGATAAACGACAAGATAAGATAGTTAATTTGGTATAAATACATGATCAAGTTTTAGTTTAATCAAGTCACAGTTTCGTGTTCTTCGCAACTCCATTCCACACAACTTCAAAATGTACCAGAAAGCTCTCATCGGAACCGCCACCCGCTACATTGCTGGAAGAAATGCTGTTCAGACTGTCTACTGGAGAACCAGCGAGTCCCAGCAGAAGATGTTGAAGGTAGCTAAGACGTTTAACTTTGGACACTCCAAATCAGCTATACCACCACCAACCATGGTGCAGCACGAAAGAATCGTCAGGTTTAATCAATAGCTTGCCTAATCATCTTAGTTTAATTCTCCTAATTTATTTAATTATATTTTGTTGAGATCTGGTACATGTTGTTAAATAAGGAGTTGTTCTTGATTATATTTTTCTGTTTTAATGTACAAATAATAATAATACTGTATGTTAATATGAAATCAAATTATAATCTGTAAAATAAATTAATATTTCGCACATTGCAGTTTACTTCTGTTTTCTACAGAAATACAATTTTTTCGTTGCATATGGTGAATTAAATACGTAGTGTCAAATTATATCGGAAATATAAAACGGTTACACTTCACTTCAAAAATCAATTAACACGAATATACCGACAAGTGGAAATAGTTTTGCCCACAGTAATATAGAAATACATACATACATACATACATAATCTGTGATCCCTTATACCGTTTACACAGTGTCAGGGTGCCGGGCGCACCGAGCCGCTAAGGGTATGCACATTTTTAAATTCGGCGATGAATCTAAAATAAATGTGAACACTACCAAAGGTTGCAAATATTCATAATCCCACAGTCTTTTAATTAATAACCCACAGCTTGTACTTGCATCAGATCACGGCCAGTTAAGTATTACTATAGACAGAATGGTCGGTAAGGTGCATGTAAGAATATGATCGATGTTAAACAAAATGGCTTCTAACGGGTTCCAGATGTTAAACAAAATCGTTAAATAAGCTGGCTTAACATTGTATAACGTACTTAACTTAATATGGTTACCAAGTATCATCTACAGGGTGTGTCTGCTTTCGAGAAGGTCTGCAGTAGATTTTCTCTTAATTGATGCAAACATTGAATAACTTCAGCGCAACCCATATAATTCAATTCAGAGCAGTGGTGGAAACGGTCAGTTGATTTTTCAATACCAAACTGCTATTCAAGTTGCCCAAAATATTGAGACCAAAGTAAAAATGTTTATTCACAATCATACGTATATGTAATAAGGTCATGACTGACTTTTAAAAGTTGGAAAATGGACCATCACCAACTTTTACTTCCCACCCCGGGTGGAAAGTGAGTTACAATGACAGAGCGTGAGAAGCAGTCATTTCCCAACCGCTATCGTGGCAACAGATTTTCCCTGCATTGTATTATTGTTAGCTTAACGTCACTTTTGAAAAACTGTCAAATCCATTTTTCCAATTCTTCTTTAGAATAAAGCGGCTGTGAATAAAATAAAATGTGAGCAAATGAAAATTAAATTAAGCTTGACTTTGAAAATTGAAACATTTCGATTATTAATTCACATTATGTTGATGTTCTAGAAAATAACCTAAACCATTGCATAACTGCAACCGACTGTCATGTCAAAATTTGATTTGGAAATTGACATAAAAACCAACACTTAAACAATTTTACATCTGCTACATCAATTATTTCAATTATAAAAACTTGTTGATTAGTTTAGAACATGTGAACAAACGAAAGTGAAATCAAGCTTGGCTTTGAAAATTAAAACATACGTCGATCATTATTTCACATTATGTCAATGTTCTAGAATGAAATACACATACATAACCTAAATCATTTACCACAATACGGAGACGCTCTCACTCGCGTGAGGCGTGGACCCTGTTAAAAATGGCGTTTTATGTGCCATTACCAGTCTAGCTCAAAGTAAAGGGTGTCAACGAAGAACGATGATTGGAGCTCCTGTCAAAGATAACGATTGGTTTAATAGGTTGCTTATTATACAGCTAATATTAATATACAGGGTGAGGCACCTAAAGTGTTACAGAGCAATAGCACTCAAACTATTGATCACATCCAAAAATGTTTCAGACAAAAGTTTCAGTGTTCGAGAAGGCCGTCATATTGAATCACTCTATTTTTTTATCTGTGGAGGCGCTGAAGCTACGTCAAGGTCAACTCCACTTTTTTAAATGGAACCATGTATTTTTTTTTGGATGAAATTATTACCGATTTGAAGACGATTTCATCGACCTGCAACACAAGGTCATTCTAGTCACGCAAAGTATGAAAATAGTCGAAAAATCGAAAAATGCAACAGTGCAACAAACACGAGTCAACACGACGGTGCCCTACCCCATTATGCTATGTGTTTAAGACAAGTGCTAAATGAGATTTTTGGCGAAAAGTGGATAGGACGAGGCGGTCCTGTAGCTTGGCCACCTCGTTCGCCAGATCTAACATCACCAGATTACTTTTTATGGGGTTTTGTCAAAGATCGCGTAATGGCGGTAGCACCTACCACGCCTGACGACATGAAAGACAGAATACGCCGAGCATGTACCGAAATTACACCACAAATGTTGGCTGAAGTTAAACGGTCTTTTCATCAGCGAATTAACAAGTGCTTACAAGTCGAGGGTCATCACTTCGAGCATCTTCTGTAGGTAGACCCAAACCAAGGTTAGTGGATCCTTTGAAAGTGATTATTCCAATATTTTTCGATTTTTCGACTATCTTTATCTTTAAACTTTGCGTGACTGGAATGACCTTGTGTTGCAGGTCTCTGAATTCGTCTTAAAATCGGTAATAATGTCATCGAAAAAAAAACATAGTTTCATTTAAAAAAGTGGAGTTGACCTTGACGTAGCTTCAGCGCCTCCACCGATAAAAAAATAGAGTAGTCCAGTATGACGGCCTTCTCGAACACTGAAACTTTTGTCTGAAACATTTTTGGATATGATCAATAGTTTGAGTGCTATCGCTCTGTAACACTTTATGTGCCTCACCCTGTATATAATATTAACGTTCATATTATCAATCACCGTCCAGGACCGTCACCGTCACGTGCAGGTGAAAAGAATGTTTCGACGTGACGATGCCTGTCTGTTGCTGTTGAAAACTGATAATGTGAATTACAATCGGCAACGTCAAATTGTAATTTCAGTTTAAATACTAGATATCTACCTATATAATTATATCAGTTGGCAATTTTCATAACGCAGCATATATATTTTAACGTTAAATCTTGAATTTGATCAAAAAGATCAAAATCTAACATACTGCTAAGGCGATAGCTCCACTTTCGGCACCAATTCATGCTTCGGTGACTCTACCACGTTGTAACGCCTTTGTTATTTTATAATTGACTTAAACCTTTACTTTATTTTATTCCCAATCAATTATTTTTTAAACTGAAATTTAATTAACTCATTTGCCCTATTGAATTCTGGATTACCAAAATTATTAACTGCTGGCTTCCATAGAAACACTTGATTGAAAAACAGGTCGGATTCTTTATAATCTAGATTGCTAATATGCTGAAATTTGATTCTATTATTTTTATGACAAGCCGTACATCTGTCAACTGACACTTCAAATTAGTTTTGCAAAATTAATTACAAATACTTTCTCGTTACATTTTGTGATTATACAATATCAAATGGTAACTACCCCCTTAATTAAAATTACCTCACTTCACTCTTTCTATTTTCTTTCCGTTTTTATTTAAATACCTGTATTCTGTTACCTGTTATTGGACTCGACACTCTCCTCTACCAAGCCCAATGCATCCAGCTCTGCGACTCACTACATTACAAGAACTGCTTCACTCAAAGCCGCGACGAAGGTTTCAATCGACAACCAAACTGCCAAGAATTCGGAATCCAAATCAACACAGGAACTTAGGAAACAGTTTTTCACAGGAATACAAGAAAACAGCTCGCCTTTTTTTTAACAGCATCCATACCTCCAACTCAGTATGTATCCAAATCGACCTCAACTGTAGATGCTTTTACTCTGATGCTCAACCAAATCACAAGGAGGACCTGCACCGGAATACTGATGACCAGTTCTTCCCCTTAACATCAAGCAACAATTCCACGGCAAGCCGTATCCAAATCGACCTGTAGATGTGTTTTTGTGACCAAAGATTATTCTGTTGCTTTATATTTCGAAAAAGTATTTGCCATTAATTTCCCTTTTCATTTTAAATTATGTTAAAATCCTACTGTTTCTTATTTAGCCTCATTTAATTAAATTTTATATTTTATTTCCTTTCTTTTTGAAATACATTTTAATAATTTTGATATCCATTTCATACTTAAATTTATCTTTGTAATTTTTAATACTGTATTCTTTTAATCTTATTAATCTGATTTTAAACCTCTGTACCAATAACATAACAATACGTATTTACGGGTTGTTATCCTATACACCCACAGTTTTGAAAGTTTCTTGCGTTATCATGAATAAGGGCAATAATAGCATTATAACCTGTTCATTTTCTATGTGATTCTGGATTTTGTACCAATATGTTTCGGCAAAATTCTAAGTAGGACTAAGCTACCTGGTACTCTGCATGCCTAGACCTTGTCTACGGGGTTGGCAAAAAGGGCCTATGAAGGCCTACTTGCTTGACATTAGTCTCCCCACAAATAATACTAATACCAATACGTTTGTTAAAAATGCTAATCAAATGTCATTTTGTCATTTATAAATGTCAACATTACTATTCTTGGGACATCAAAAGTGGCGTGATCTTTAATTTATACGTTTATTTATTGACAAATGTCTAAACTGTTATAAAAATTTAAGAATGATCCTAGTCTACTCTGCATCACATAGAAAATGAACAGATTGTAAGTTCATTAATTGGCCATAGAAATTTACCTGAAACGCATTTTAATAATTTGTTGACGTGACGGTAACGTTGGAAAGTGTGAATACAGACGAGGCCAATTTGACGTGACGTTGACGGTAGATGACGTGACGGTAACGTCGTGTAAAATGCGAATCGGCTCAAAGAAAAATATTGAAATAAATGGTTGGTAGTTTACGAGTTTGCCTTACAGAAATGCAGAGGTGAGAGTGAGAAAATCTATGAGATTAAACATAAAGTTAAAAGCAAAAATCAATAGATCGAAAAGTTACTTTAAGAACAAAAACTTCAAATAGTTAAAAGCTTAAGGTTCGAGGGGTAAGGAGAGATATAACAAATTGTAACATTTTCAAGGCAGAAACTCTTCTATATCTTTCATATCTCCAGCAATGCGATTACACATAAAGTTGAGAGACTTTCTAGAAGTTTGAAAAACTTGACTCACAATGATATTAACCTGTGTTTAGACTAAACCCTACAGATAAATTTACTACATTCCTTTTGGAATTGTCAGTTCGTGGTAAATAGAATTATAAAATACCGCGATTTCTCCTTTTCACGATTTCTTTGTGGTCTACTCGAGCATTCCGGGAGCCGAACTTTTGAAATCAAAACTTTGGCGACCGCTTCGAACGCCCACGTTTGAGAAAGAATGGGAATAATATTTATTATCCGAACCTGCCCAGACTCACCTCCAATAATTCTACAATGTAAATTATATTTTCAGCGGAAGGAAACAGTTTCGCTGTTGAACTGATCTGTTTATTCAGTGGATCTAAAAATAGCTCCTGTACGAGACGCCGATTTCCATGAAAATCGATGAAAATTTGATCAAGTCTGTTTTCCACGAACACAGACTGTAGGTGTTTATTGCAGCAGCGATATTTATTAGTTTACTTTCATTTATAGAACCTTAATGTTGTTTAGAAAAGCTATAAATTTAATTGTAGTGTAATTGAAAGAAGCGGTTGTTGAATTATTTGCCTATAAACTTATTAATTGCTTACGTAGTACAACAGTTTGTGCATTTGCTACGTAACTAGAAAAGTGTAATTAATATTCAAATGTTTCATTTTACATTTAAATATGAAGTACGTCAGCAAGTGTTTCGAATTCAACACTTCAGTTTATAACCATCTTTATTCGCTGGTTTTGATATTGCATAAGTTATTCTGGACAAGTGTTCCCTATTCCTTGCCAATTTTCGCATAATTTAATGCATTCGTTCGTACTCCCATAATTTTCGAGGTTAATTTACCATGCGATTTCGATGCGATTTTGTTAATTTTATTTTTAACTATAATATGTATCGTCGCCGTTCATATAGTTTTTTATAGAATGATATGTGGATGCTACATTTATTGCGACAAATAATGAATGGGAATTCCTGCAATTTAAATGACATAATTTCTGAAACATTTGTATGGCTCTTCTTTGGGTATTGCTCCACACTAAAAATATTAGAACGTGAATATAAAAATTGTTAAGCACATATGCAATAAAAGCAGGTTCAACTTAACCGATAAAAGCGAAGTAAACGACGATGATGCAGAAATCAAGGTAGCTGAGTGAAAATCGTGGTAAGGAGCGAAGCCACGCCAGCGGCCAGAAGTTTGCTCTGACTCAAAAACCGAACCAAAAACGGGGGTTTCAGGAATGACGAATATATATTTGATACACTGATCAAGAAAGTCGGGATTTTCCCAAATTGGCACGATACGGCACGGACCTAACACATATTATACAAACTGTAAGTTTGCTGTTTGCATTACGTAAGTATCAGAAGGAAACTTAAAAATTGCATATAAAATTTCCTGACACTGTTTTGGATTCTTTAACTAGACATTGTTATGGTGTTTATCTATACTACGTTACCAGATTACCTAAATTAGCAGAGGCATACATTATTTGTTTTTATTTCTATTCTAATATTTTTAATAGTGTCAATATGTAAATGTATGAACGTTTTCAATGTTTCTCTTATTTACATTGTAACACTTTTGGCTATGCAGGATTCCAGTGGGTTAAGAATCTATGATCATTTAATTATTGTCACTTCTTAGAGAATGAGGGCCAACTTTTCGAGCACAAAATAAATAGATTAAAATATAAGGGTTAATTTAAATAATAGTGGGACCAATTAGCTTAGAAAAATATACAATTAAGCAATAGATCAAAGTGTCAATAAATTGATAATTAAATGTAAATTTGTACCAGTAAAGTACGAATTTTAATTGAATTTAAATGTATTTACAACAAATTTAATAAATTAAGTGGCTGTTGATTAAAACGCCTGTAACATCAAAATAACATAAATAAAGTAAATGGTGATTTATTAAAGTAATATAAGTTAACTGATAAAACTGCTATAATATAGAAAGTTATTTAGAAACAGCGAGTTGCCTTTACAAAAAAAAAGATGTTACGCATTTTAATGATCCAGAAGCGTACAACTCTCCTCTTTCCAAAGAAAATTTTACGTTGTAAATACCATTGCAAACTATAATACATTAGTCAACTACAACGGCTGAAAGTTGTACAAAGAGGTAAGTATAACGCTTCAGGCGGCAGTAAATTAGTAGGTACCAACGATCGTCTATTTTAACAACAGGAAGGTACTATTTGCAGGCAACTGCAGAGTATTATTGTTGTAGCTTACACAGTTGCAGTTCCCAGCATTTACAAGTGATTGTCGCAGATTTAATCTTTACTGTTGAGATTCGACGGGGTAGTTAAATGAGGTTAAACATTTAATGTCTTAGATTCATCATCCACTCATTCCTGCACTGACGCCGAGTTAACCAGCAAAATTCCTTCAAGCAGAAAAATAAACGAAATACAAATTTTGATTTTTTAAAATTGAAACGCAAATAAATTGTCAATTATAAATTATAATTACAGAAACTTAGACAGCCTACGTACAAGTTGTTACGATATCCAATTGTAACAATAAATATAATAAGAACCAAACAAAGTTTCGATGTCCAAACACTAAATTATAATAGATTAGTTCAGGTAGTAAATGGATTAATTGCAAGCGTTTGCATTACTTTGTTTGCGTAAACTAAAATTGCCTAGATAAAATTGTTATGAGATAGCCAGAGAAGACTACTTTAGCCTCTCTTGCGTCCCTCGTGGAGATATATGTTTATTATTTATATTAATCGCTGGTGTACAACTGCACACCCTTCTTTGTGATATTTGCATGTTATGGATTGCGTTACACACAGGAAACAAAAACAGTATTATGTTCAGCAAATTTGGCATCGTTTCTCATTTCGCGAGAGGTATTGCTTATAAAGAGAAACTTCGAATAAATTCCTTCCAAAATAAGATACAACAGAAAGGCGTATTGCTATGTATGGTTAAAACGCATAAAGATGTTTTGTTGAAACATATAAAATCGTGATGTTCTGAGCACACATAATAGCCTAAGATTGAAGTATTTGCATGTAGTTATGCGTCTGAGGATCGAATATTGTATTG